>BPLR01014042.1:0-181668 GCA_021605095.1 Caerostris extrusa
AAATAAGCATGAAAACCTATATAAATAACGTAATTTAATTCATATTTTATTAAAGTTTTTTATATCAGCATAATTTTAATTAAAAAAATAACTAATTTTATATGATTGTTTAAAAACGCACATTTAAATCCACTGAAACTATTCCATTAAAATAGTTGACTTCATCTGCCTGCAATATCCTTTAATAAATTCTTCATGGTTCCAAAATCGTCACCACACTCTAATCTGGGAGTAAAGCGCGAATGCATTTCCGAAATTTGGGGACATTTCGGGATGCCAGCATCGAACAACTAATGATAACGACCTTCGAAATAAGCAGCTGTGGCCGTGCTAATAGCCGCTTGCTATGCGACGCGGCGAACTGTTACGCATCTGAGTGTGCCTTCTACTTATCTGAAGAGGCCAGGAATCTTTCAAAAGCCCAGCAGAAATGCGACATTACCAAGGAAATAGAAATGCCCACGACGTATTCAGCTAAAACGGACGGAAGAACAGGGTTGTATAGTCTCCAGCCACCCTTGGCGGTGTTAGTTCATATATATGAATGTCGCCAAATGGATTAGATGTGGTGGTTATAATTAATTATCTTATTGATTTCATTATTATGTATAGGTTTAAAATAGGAAGTGAGAATTACGTTAGGGATAATTAGAGGTCTGAACGTGATAATTCATGAATTATATATGTAATAAATGTAATTGTAATATAAAAATAATAACTCGGAAAATTAACATAATTTTAATATAAAATGTACATTGCAAATTTGGGATTCATAAATTATGATATGTATCAATTGTATCTCAGTGGTAGTAATACGCACTCGTTAATTTGCAAGAGGATGCATGTTGGAATACAGTAGTGTCATGACAATCTGTCCTTTGAAAACTAAATAGATTTTGTTGAAAATATGATGGATAATTTCCATTGACAGTCAGATTGCCAGCACCATACAATCCCCGCAAATTGGGGGCCCCTAACTTTGAAAACTTTAAGAAACATTACTTTCATTGGTGCCTTCATACTGGATGTTGATGAGACATAAAATTGGTACTTATTCATGAGTTAACAACTTTCATTGGTACCTATTCATGAGTTAATAACTCTCTCGAATTATGAATTATGTCCAGAAAGCAAAGCTCTAATAACATTGATAACATTTGATTAGCATTGATAACATAAAATTGACGCACATTTTCCAAACATTTTATTGAGTAATATTTTGAATAAATAGTCTACAAATAGCTTAAAAATTTGGATAAAATAATAAAAAATTATAATAAAACTATTAATAATAAAAGTAATAAAGGGTAAGGTAATAGTAGTAATAACAATTTATTTAAAAAAGGTGCGTTTTATTTGTCATGCAATCCGCGTTAAGCAAAAAATCAATTACTATTACTATTTCTTACTATTATCAATTACAATGTGGATGAAATTGCTGTTCACAGCATAAATTAATAACACTAGAATTATGAATAGGTAAACATAATTTTCGTTAACATCAAATGTAAAGAGAAGAATTTGACATCGGATTCTATTCAAAATGATTTCCAACAAAAAATGTAGAATAAAAAAAGTAAATGTAAATCAAATCCATCTTGATAATAAACTGATCTTAACAAAGCATTTTTTGGAAGAAAAGCAAAACCTATTTTTAAAGAACATTACAACAAAAATCACAGAATAAATTTTAGAATGATGCCATAAAATCAAAAATTGCTGACAAACATATTTTCCTACATCGATTGAAACAAATCTAATAACAACAAAGGGAATATTAATACAGTTATATGTTCTAAAAAAGACCACTAAGAGAAGTGGTCTTTTTTAGAACATATAACTTGGTTAATATTCCTGTCCACTGACAGTCTATCTAAGACATTTTCATCCAATAAAATTGATATTTAAATAAACTTCTATGAAAGCCACTGGTTTTATTGCAAAAAAATGCCGATAATCTTCCAAGAAAATCTTGAATGCATTATTAGTTTCAAAAGAGATAGTTATTTCATAAGCGAAAAAGGAATGTTTATTTTAGAGGAAATGACGCTAAAGTATTTTTAGATTTAGAGAGATTTGTAAAAAATGCTCATTCAATAACTGCTTTGCTTTTACTTAATCATGAATCTACAGAAAGATTTCTAGGAAAACTAATGAACGCGATAATATCTTTAAATACTTTTTATTCGGATTCAGAAAGTATTTTTTGCACATAATTACAGTATAAATCAACTAGTTTAGAATGCAAAAGAAACCATTCAGCAGAAATTCAGTCAAAAAATTCACTCAGTTTAAAAAAATTGTAAAAATATTGAATCTTCTATTTACGACTCTGAATGCAAGCATGATAAACAGGTTCAGCATTCGAAAAAATAATAATAAATAAATAAATAAAATAAATTTAAAAAATGAAGCAATGTGACTGAAGAGGATTTTTTCTGAAATTTTTATAACTGCTAGTTTAGTTTAGTACGATTTGTCACAATTACGGCCATTTTGTGCACACTTTAGGCTAATTAGACCGGGACCTACAGTTTAACGTGGATTCTGAACCATCAACAAACCCCCATGCTACCGCCAGGATTCGAATATGGTTTGAGGTACCAAAGGCTAGAACGCTAGCCAATTGGCCACCACACAAATTTAAGTCAAATATATATGCAAACAACTAGGTTTTCTATCTACAAGTTATAAACTACCATTACCACCAATATGTTGTAAACTGTCATTGCCGTTATTATGTTATGAATCCCCATTACTTTTTCATTTTATATAATTCCAAATAAATGCACAATAAAATAATTCCAAATGGATGCATTCTAACTGCACTTCTATCAAGCTGGATTAATTGATTCAATAGCACTCCGTCGCAATGAGTTGATTAAAGATGAATTGATTGTGGTACCAACGGCTACAACGCTAACCACTTAGTCATTTGGCCGCTTTATAACTCTAGTTTTGATATCAAACTGAAATTTAATTGTTGTTAATTATTGGTAAATAATGGTAATTACGTCTCTGATAAACTGACATAAAATACTTTAATTAGAAACAAATATGATCTCTTTAAAGATTTCATAAATGCTAATTTTTCTAGTTCTACTCCGGCCAGACCTACTACTTTCTCTGCAACCGGTACTTTGGGTTGAAAAAAGAGGCGTGGCGCTTTTAAAAGTAATTTCACTAAAGCTTAAAAGTTAGCGATGTATTGAGGAACCCAGAAACAGCAATTGAATTATTTTTCCGACCTACTGCAAATTTAATTTTTAGCAAGTCCACCCTCTAACCAGGGTGGCAAAAATGGAAGAGGCGGCTGCAATATAAATGAATTTTCCAGTGCCGCTTTTAATGCATCTAAAACCATGTCGCCACGCTTGGGCTAAATGCGCCAGTGGCATCAAAGCCCACAGATTCGCCCTCACACGCAAAGTGTTGCATCCCAGCAGCATTTTGAGTGCACCAAGGCAGCATTAAAGGTGTGCGCGCAAGGGGGTGAATGAAGTGAGGAAGGGGAATGCAGTAATCACATTTATCATGGGTCGCAATTTAAAAAGCGGTAGTGGCTCATCTGAAAGACGTAAAGGGGTTTAGGGGGAAACTCCAACAGTTCTTGGCTAGACTTTGCTAATTACGCGGCTTGGCTTAAAGACGGAAGAAAATGTTCCCAGAGGTGCAAGTACGCCAAAAATTTTGCTTGGATATTTCGCCATCCGCGAAAAGATGTTCTTTGATGGCATGTATGGCTTCCTTTTAATTCTTGCTGTGCATCATCTTTAAGGTTTGCATCAAGATATGGTTCTAGTTTTCGTTTGAAGTAGGAAAGTTTTTCTTACATATTGACGATGATGTAGTTGGGGATAATGTATAACGTGAATAAAAGATGAAGTAAAGTAATTTGGTATAGTTTGTTTCCAGGTGTTATTACATGGTTGGTAACAATATTTTAAATATGGCTTTGCTATACATTTTATGCAGGAATTTTATTAATTTAGATTTAATTTGTTTCTTTTTATTATATAAATGCAATATTACCAATAAACTTAAAATCAATTCAAAACATGTATTGGTCACTTAGAATTTATTTTTTAATTCAAAAGCACCAATTTGCAGGTGATTAATGAACTTATTTTAAAAGTAAAATTTGAATAAGTAGATGATAAATTTTAAAGTAAAATATGACAAATTAAAAATTAATTTTCATAGTAGTAAATTGATCTAAAGGACAAAATACTCTCAGTCTCAAAAACACTTATAAATATATTTTTTTTTTCTGTCATCAAATAAAACAATTAATATAAAAAAAAAATTTTAAGTCAATTCCTACTTTTTTTTTCACTATATTGCAGAAAGTCCTTAATAAATAAAGTTGAAATTTTCCTCTTACATCTGGCGCCATCTATTGGTAGATGCATACAACTTAAATCTTAAATCTAAAAAAACTAAAAATTAATTAAATAAATTTAATTAATGAATTAATATTTGAAAAAGACTGTATTTACAAGTTGAAAAAAATGCATTTGAACTTGAGTGGATGAATAAAAAGTATTTTATTAGCGATTGAAAATTTGAACAGATATATATAGGGAGAGTGTGAGCTAATAGAAGGAATTGAAAAAGAAAACAAATTTTTATTTTTAAACTTAAATTAAAATTAACTAAGTGATAACTGGGACCAATCCAGTGCATGTTTACCGGTCGAGTTAACCCAGTCCGTTTCGTTGAGAGGGTTCACTAAATAAGCGATAACACCCATAATTACACGAGCAGAAACGCCAGTGAGCCGGACATGTCTCTGATCCCCACCAATAACCAATTACACGCGCTCAGAGTAAACAGTCTGTCCTGGGTATTCATTAGGAAACCATTAGTTATTGAACGAAGATAATACAGCGCGTATTATTGGCTGATAGGTAATGTCTCGATATTAAATGCTCTACTGGGTACCTCTCACAGGGGGATTTTCAGAAAACGTTCCCGGAAAGTGTTCCGGCTTATTGACGATTTCGTAGGGGGGGACGTGGCCCTAATTGACAGGAATTATTCCATTAGCGACTTGAAGTTAGCAATGAATGTATTTAATATAGAATGCAAAATGTTTTCAGGATGTACCAGAAGCGGTGAATAACGAAGGTACTAAGATAGAAAAGTTAGATTTTTAATTATGTAGCTAATAATGTTTAATTTATTTTGGATAATTGAATGATGCACTTATAACTTATTTGCTCCATCCTCCTATGGGACACGGCTTACAAAGCGTAGAAAGGTACCGAATAAATTGCGGGCCATTGAAGATAATAAGCGGGAATTCAATTATTATTTTGTAAGAAAAATGTATTTAGTTGATTGAAAATTGTATTAAACCATCGAGACCTTAGTTAAATTAAATAAAAGTGCTTCATTATTTCTAGAGGTAATGTAATTAATATATAATGTAAAAAAATACCGAAAATAAGATTAATAAAGAAGTAAACTTATTGTTGCTGTGCTTATTATTTTGTTAATGGCCTTTTTAAATATATTTGGTAGCAAAAACAATTTTGCAGAAGAATTGAATTTGAATTTTTTGTAGTAATTGAATTTATTTTAATAATTATTGTGCAGTAATTGCAATTATATATTTCAAATGATTCTTGGTATCATCGAATTATTCTCTTCACAAAGAATTTTAAGCCACTTCTCACAATTATGAATTAATTTAATTTAACTATTGCAAATGATTAATTTTATTAATATAGCAGTTCTGTTATATTATTATTATTAAAATAATACGATGTCGGAGGAATTATCCTTTTTTTTGTATATAAAAAAGGTTATATTGCCTTTTATAAATTTTCAAAGGTTAAAGGAAACATTTTCAATTTAAAAGTATTGTAGAAACACTTTAACTTGTAATTATACCAATTATCAGTAATAAATAACTGTTTTTTTGAATATAATGATTTCACTGTTAGGTGAAACGAAAGAGAAAAATGTCTAAATTCATTTTGTTGAATGAAGAAAAATTTAGCATAAATATTTAACGTTAATATTTTCTTTAAACTGACCTATCTTAATTTATTTTTTAAACTCACTCATGTAACTTATTCAATTACTTAAAATATTAAAAGATAAGTCATCAAATTTAGCTGAATTAAGTTTTGTTTTCCTAATACGAGAAACGTTATGCGTACTTTTTCTAATATTTTAATTTTTTCGCAAACCAATGTCAGGAACATCCAATACTAAGTTTTTAAATAGGAAAATTATGTTTTAAGATGGTAGAATCCCAACTTAGGGACCAGTGACAAGGAGCACAGCTAGCTTGCAGAAGGGGCTATATATACCATCATACATACCATCTAGGGGATAGTTATGCCATCTAGAGCCTATATATATCATCTTATATGCCATATAAAATATATATCATCTATGGCCCTATTGGGCTATATATATATATATATATATATATATATATATACCATATAGGATCGGGACAGCTAGTTTCACAGTTTTCAGAAAAAGAGGAGACTCGATGGCGATCATGACAATATATGCAAAGCGTCTTGCGTTGATAATTAGACTTCAGGTGAGGTTTTTACTAGACATCCGTAAAACTCATCCTAGAAAGCAATGAGTTTCCTCCTCATCACCAATCTGTCGTCTGTTCGTGGCATACATAAAGCAGCATCGAGAACAAGCAAGTCGGTCTCGCGAACCAATTATAAATCGACTTGTTCAGTGTGGACAAAACCCTCGAAGTGAATCAACTGTCTCAGTCCCGCTATGGCCAAAATCTATTTTCGGCACGCCAAAGGGATTACTCGAAGATGATATTTTCGACCAGCTGTCACACACAGCAAAAGAGATGGCGTGGCTTGTTTTTCGCTGTCAGACTGTAGACACTCGGAGCGGGAACGACTCGATCGTTATGGTACTCTTGACTGGACGCCTCTTAAATAGAATACAAAGGCTCACCGATGCTCGACAAAAGAATGTATATAGTAGATCAGACAATGTCAAAAAATCTCTTTATAACTATACTCACTCCTACGCACTGACAAGAACCCCCCCCTCCCCCTGTGACATTCAGGTTGGCCCCGACAGACTTTCACCCGGAGAGGAAGCATATTTCGCGCATCCTGTGCTTAGTTGAGTATAGGGTTTTTGTTTTAGAAGTGAAATCTTTCCTTGATCCTATAATTATCTGCCTTAAATGTTTTAAATATTTCATGTTTCTAATTTTATGTGTGAGGTGTTAGTGTAAATAAAGCTGTGAGTTCTCCAACTTGTGTCAACCCATATCTCAACCCAACCACACCCAGTTAAAATGTAATTGGCCAACCCACCCACTACAACTTTTAATTTTAAGCTCGAATATTTGAAATCAAACAATTATTTTTTTTTTAAATAAATCCTTTTGTGGAACGAACAAACTATTGCTGTGTTTAAACGGAGGAGATTTTGATCTGACTTAGCCACCGCTGGAATGATGGATTTCAGTGTTACCCAGGATGCACTACAGAAGATGTACTACACTAGTACGTGAATTTGGTATAAATATCCATAAATAACCAGTAAATAACCAAGATGGTGTTTGAAGATTCGTATTCTTCTCTCTCCTATTTTGGGCGGCCTGGTGGCCAAGTGGCTAGCGCTCTGGTCTTCGGTATCCCAGGCTTCAGGTTTGAATCCTGGCGGTGGCATGGATGTTTGTTGGTGGTTCGGAATCCACGTTAAACTGTAGGTCCAGGTCTGTTCAGGCCTTGTGCGCACAAGATGACCGTAGAGCGACAAACCAAATCAAACTCTCCTATTTTGAGCTTAACAGAAAGACACACTAGCCTACAAATTTAATGTGACCATTCCCAGTATAAACACGAGAAACGTACAAAATTGGGGAATGGATTAATTACAAGAAAAATCAAAACTTTGTTTCAAAGAAGCTTAAAAACGAATTTAAGGAAATAAAGAATTTAAAAACAAATACTGAATTTTTTTCATCTTATAAATCCTTTTAATCTAGAGTATTGCTCACTACAACTGTAAGAGAAAAACATTTCGTTGAAGGCCGATATTCATCATACGGTTTTAAACCCTTTTTTTCCCCTTACAGTTTGACGAATGGACCTTTAGTTTCGATACGTAACTTAGAGATCCCCTCTTCCGATATGTCGCGACGTAAAATAGCAAAAAAAAAAAAAAAAAAATATAACAATAAAAAAATTAAAGATATTATCTGATACTGTTTTATATCTTAAGATTGCAATAAACAGGAGTACGAAAAAAAAATTTTAAAAAGAAAAAAAAAAAATGTATTGTATAAATAACATTTAGGCTCATGAAATATATATTAGGTTAAAAGCTTAAACTGTATTATGTGGTGATCGTAGTTTAGGTTTTCATTTATTTACAAGTCGATATGCTTTTATAAAGAGCTACTAAATTTTTTTGACACTAATTGAAACAAGATTGCATTGAAACAGATATCAAATTTTAATTTTTGATTTTAGGGTTGGGGATATATTTCTTTATGCCGTTAAAAAATCATTTATAGAGTTATTTTTTATTATTTTTATTAAATGGTTGTAATTTGATAAATTGCATTTTTTTCGGTAATATATTTTACTTTAAGGCGAAATTTTGCTTCTGATTTTTCCCCTTCGTTATTACATGAGTCGAGGTTTTGATAGGTAATGAGTTTTTAAGGAGGTCTAATTAATCAATAAATAAAAGCAAAAATAACATGTTTCCAAGTTAAAAAAAAAAAGGAAAAAATTATTTTGAGAAATGTTATTAAAAAATTAACTTAAAAAATATATTCATCACCTGAAGACATTTTTTAAAAAAATATAATAATGCAGAAAATTTAATGAAATAATATAATATAATATTATAAAAAGCTAATGTAATGTTATAATAAAAGATAGCATGATGATTAAAAATTATTGTTTTTAAAGATTATTACTAATTAAAACAAGCTGTTTATCAAAAAATAGTTAATTGACATATGAAAAATAGTTGCAATATAAAAAATATTCAATAAAAAAAACTAATATTTAACTAAACAGTAAAATAAATATGTGCAGGTTTAGATTATGCAGAATATAAATTTCTAATTTGCAATTTTTGATTTTTATATTGTATTCTTAAAAAAAAATTCAAAAAAGTTCCAAACATTTTTTTTTTTTTTTTTTTACTTGTAAATATTTGTAAACATATAATAATTAAATAATAAATTTTGATACGTTTTCACTCTTATATTCCAAGCGAAAATTTCCAAATACAAGTTTTACAACATTCGTTGCAAATTAAAACACTTATGCAGAAGAAAATTAGCTAATATTTAAAACGATTAACATTTTTAAACTTGTAAGGCGATTTCATTAAATTAAGGGAAATTTGTAAGTTAATTAGAAACGATGGTGAGGTAATTAGTTTGCAAAGGTAAGTGGTAGGACTTGTAAGGTAATTAGAAAAGGGGTTTGCAAATTAGTTTTGCCCTCAAGTAATTTCATATATTTGACTATTAAGTTTTTATTTGAATAGGTATATTTACTTAGTTACTATTTTAGTAATTGTAGTAGCAACAAATAAATTATAAATTTAAATATTATATATTAGAGCATCAAGATCTTTCAATTAAAATGAAATTTATCTTCTTTTTACTATCTTTTCTCCGTATTATATTGAAATTGTGTTAAATGAAACTCAGAAGCAAATAATTTCGGGAATCAGCAAAAAAAAAAAGAACTATAGTAAAACCTCTTTAAGTCGAAAACCTCCAAAAAATGTCGAAATAAGTCTATGTCTATATGTCGAAATAAGTCAATCCCCACAAGCCATTTTGGTATATATTTTCTCTCCGTAACTCGGAAAAAGAAATTGGAGCTCTGTATCTCGAACATTATCAATGTTTGATTTAACAACCTTACAACTCGATCATTTGAAACTAATTACCTCTATAGCTCGAAGAAAATAAGTTACCGACTTTAAGGATGTGCCGACACTGCACTTCATTGTTTCTTAGAAAACAATGTATGAGAATACAGTAAATAGAATAACCAATTCTATGAAATATTCTTATTATTGCTATTGATTTCATTTCAACTCTAACAAATAAACATGTTTATTACCTCTGTAACTTGCATTTTTATTTATTCTACCTCTCTAACTCAAAATAAGTTAGAAAAGAATCTAAACCTCTACAAGTCGAATATTTCCTTACAAAACCCGAAGTCGAAATCCTCCATAAGTCGAAAACTTTATAACTCGAATTATTTAGCGTCTCCCTTGAAGTTCGACTTACAGACATACAATATATATACAATATACAATACTTATACAATATATCAGAAAATTTCGTCTTTTTCTCTTTGTCATGCGATACATGCAGTGTCACTCGGCCATCAGGCTCCAATGTTATAATCATTTATTCAAATATCACTGTTAAATTCCTAGATTTCTTTATAGCACGCGGCGTGATGGCCAATTGGCTAGCACTCTGGCCTTTGGTAGTACAAGCATCAGAATCCTGGCGGTGACATGGATATGTGTTAGTGATTCAGAATCCACGTTAAAATGTAGGTCCGGTCTAATTAACCCAAAGTGTGCACAAATTGACCGTAAAGTAACGAAACAAACCTTTATAACACTATTGAATTCATTGTGCCAACATCTTGCTTACAATAAACTTTAAAAGTACACTTTTAAACAGCGTGTAAACACTGCAAGTGCGCACTTAACAACCATTATCAACTTCAATTCCGTGAAATCGTTATTAAGTCCTGGAATAATAAGTTCCGCGTGTTTGAGTACCGTAATTTTCTATTCGTTGCAATCGCGGAAAATATCCGTATTTAACAACAGAACAGGCGCAAACGGAAATTTAAGAGAGAGAGAGAGCACCTTCATTGTTCTTTGTCGAGTGGCTGGTCCCGCTTTTTGGCGTTGTCGCTAAATGCACGAGTTTTCTCAGCTGTTCCGCTCGCACAAAGGAGGAGTTTTTCACGCCATATTACAATTAATCCCTCAATAATCCCCGGGAAGCTTTTACAACATATCGGACCCTTCCTTTTTTTTTTTTTTTTTTTCCAAAAGGGAACTGGAAAGACTTTATCTCCATTAGCTGCAGCACCCGACACACAATACATTCTCGATTGGAAAGAAAAATAAGAAAGGCAACACACACACAAAAAATTCTTTTTTTTTTTTTTTTTTTTTTTTTTTTTTTTTTGAGCAACAAGGGACAGTCATAGGAGCCGTGATTTTGAGATTCAATCCCCCTAAAAGCGGGCGTGTGTGGGGCCCAAGCCCCAAAGGGCCTTTTGGACGGCCGTCGACAATCAAACCAAGCAGTGGCACTGCGGACCCCTTTGGCTGTGGTTGACAGTTTCAGACGCATGGGAATCGGCGCAGGTTAGTGCTGGTTCTAAATTGAATTGGAAGGGGTGGTCGGATTGCCTTTTCTTGACTCCCTTTTTTACTTTTTTAATGTTTTTGGGAGAGTAGGGATGAGGAGATGAATGAATACAGCTCAAACTGACAAGAACTGCGATTGAGAGTTCCGGTTACCAAGTTTTGTGAGGCGAAAATGGCAAAAGAAAAAAAAAGTGAATGCCTGTTCAAATATTTTGGGCATGTTCCACCCCCTGCTTTTCACTTGTGGATTTATCCCCTCCCCCATCACTGCTGCATAGTACTCCTAAGAAATTCCAAACAGAGTGTTACAGTACTCCGAGGGAAGACTTGTTGGCAGAAATGTTCCCTTTTTGTGTCGTGTGCAAGAGCCTCAAGTTATTTTGCAGTGGGTGTGAATGGAAAACATGCTTTTGTGTTCGGAGGATAGAATGCGGAAGAAATATTAAGCAGCAAATATCAAACATGTTTTGTAAAACGTATTTAAGTTTCTTTTTATAAAATTTGTGTAAGCCTTGTATCAGGCAAAAGAAAATGTGACAATATGAAAATTGGAAAACGCTTTCAATTTATGCAGGTTCATTTTGTTATAGAATGATATTCAACCATTGTGTAATTTGTATTTTAAAAGATGGCTTTGTTTTAACGTGAAAAGTGATTTTGTTTAAAGGAAAGCTGATGCTTGGTTATTTTGAGAGGTCGTTTAATACAGTTTCGATATAATGGAATTGTTTTAACACTGTTTAGATATATAGAAATTGTTGAAGTTTTGTTTCGGGAAAGTAGGAAAATTGTCTGATATACAAGTGGTTCTTAAACTATGGGGGCACGACCACCAATGCAGTTGTAGATAGTTTTAAAAAAAAACTTTCGGTTGTCTCACGTCATTTTTTTGCACACTTTAGACTAACTATACCGGTACCTACACTTTAAGGTAGATTCCGAATCACTAACAAACACCCATGCTACAGCCAGGATTTGAACCTGAAGTGTGTGTACCAAAGGCCAGAGTGCTAGCCAATCGGCCATCATTCCGAGGCTTTATTAAAGGACAAAACGTGTTTGTGGAAGATAAATAAATATATAAATGAGAAAATTAACAAAATATAACTTGGAAGAATACACATTTTAATTATCTTAAATTAAAAGGACAAATAATTACTCTCTGATTTTTGTAGAATTTCCAATTTTCCATTTAAAAATATTCAATGTTAAAGATCCATGATCACAATAATGTGGAAGTAATTTATATTTGCCTTCTGCGGAATACAATAAAAATAATCTATTTCATTATAAGTAAAACAAAAGGCATTTTTGATAACATGTTATGAAAAAGAAGAGTTGATTTATTGACATTTTATGTCAATTAAATTTTTATTTCTTTCTGCTTTCAGAAATTAAATATTTGCTTATAAGTTGTCATTGTATTTTAATGCGCATAGTGGATGATTACTATTAATAAATTGTGTGTAATTAATCTAAAGTAAAAAATACAATGTTAATGTAAAAGTATCAGAATAAAACGTGAAAGATATTATTATATTTAGGGATAAAAATAAAAGATAAGAACGGGTAGGTCATATTATGATTCCTTATATCGCAATAGATCCCCACATGAGAAAATTAATACAATCTAGAGAAAATCTGGATTATGTTCCAATTATAATGAGCATACATTACAATTATTCAGTAACCATGATACACGATAACGATTTTGATAACTTGTATAAGGCGTCTCCCGTTAACAATCCGTCTATTTGGTGAAAATTTGTCAGTTATTCTGCTATACGGCATGCAAATGTTGTATAGTTATTCCATCATTCGACTATTCGCCGTATACATGAGTGCCACTCGGCCATGTACACTGCAAACAGTCGAATGATGGCGTTCGGTGCCACATATTTAGAGTTCGACTCCAGGCGGTGTCATGAATGTTTGTAGTGGTTCGGAATCCCCTTTAAATCGTAGGTCCCGGTCTAATATGACTATAATGGAGTAGGGAGACAACCTTATCCATAAAAGAAAATATCTCCTGTCTAGAAATGTGTCAGTAGGCAGATGGCATGGCACACCATGGGGCTGATGAATCAATGAAGAAGAAGAACTATAGCAGAAGAACTATATATATACATATAATTATATACATATATATTATTATTATTACTACTATATTAATTCTATTACCAGTTTCAGAATATAGATTTTTTATGAATGAGCACCTATATTATTAAAATTGAATTCCTCTTTTCTACAGTTTATGGAAACTTAAAAATCGAATAAACCTGAATAAAATTGTTAAACCTGAATCGGTTAGTTAAACTTACCGGTTCAGTAAAACTAGTTTAAATAAAAACACAAAGTAGCTTTTAAATTTATCGGTTCGGTAAACTTAGTTTCTTTTTAAATTTTTAACTGCCTTGTTATCCGTCCAAGAGTAAGACAGTAATAATTTTCTAAATTTTCTAGAATTATTTGAGCAATTATGTTTTTTTATTTAAATATTGAATTATAAATATTTGTGAAAAAATCTTTTGCTATGTTTTAATTTTAAAAAGATACTCGTTATTTCAAAATGAAGATAAATAAATCTCATGATAGAAAAAAGTATAAAAAAACTACTGTGAAATTTTCTTATTTGAATTAAACTGCATAATTTTCAAGGGTTTCCTTTTAACTATAATTTCTCAAATTCTTTTTTTATTATTATTATTTAAAAATAATCGTAAAAGTTTTAACGTTTTATATAGGAGCGAAATTTTAATTTCAAACACATTTATTTATTGAATTACATAAAGATCATTTAAAAAATGAAGAGAAATAAATCTTATAAAAGAGAAAAAAATATATAAAAATGATGGAAAATTTCTTATTTTAATTGATTTGAAATAAATTGCATATTTTCAAGCGTTTTACCCCTACAATTTTATAAATTGTTTTTTTTATTTAAATAGAAACAATCATAAAGTTTTTTTAAGGTTTTAAATAGGAACGAAATTTTAAGTTCAAAATGTGGGTTTATTAATTCATTTGCATAGTGATCATTTATTAAATGAAGAGAAATAATCATTAAAATCATCAATAAAAATGAAGAGAAATAAAAATATATCTTATAAAGAGAAAAAAAATATTTAAAAACTGTTGGAATATTCTCTTATTTAAATTGATTTGAAATAAATTGCAGAATTTTCAAGAGTTTTATTCCCCTACAATTTCTTAAATTCTTTTTTTTTTTTTTACAGAAATAATCATAAAAGTTTGATGTTTTATATGAAAACGAAATTTTATTTTCAAAATGTGGGAGTTTATTAATTGAATTGCATAACGATCGTTAATTAAATGAGTTTCATAATGCTGATTTATTAAATAAATTTCATAATGGAGAGTTTGTTCATAATTTCATAATGGAGATTATTCTTCATACTGTTAGGCTAATATAAATTCTTAATTTATTATTACAGTTTGCCATGCTCAGTTAAATAAAAATATTCAAAGTGATAAATAGAATTCTAATAATGCTAGTGTCACTATAACGGTATATTAAAAAATTTTTATCAAAAACATAATATACATCATTATTTTATACTATTCAATATAAAATTATTTTTACATAGGAAAATTCAACATTCAAGCTTTTTACAATACATTACAACTATTACTTCATTCAGTTTAGATTGTTTTTTTTTTTTTTTTTTTTTTTAGGGAATTAGTTTCTTAGAAATGTAGAAAAGATCTTCAAAATCTTTCATAAGGACATCCGCAAAAGAAATGAATTCTTCTTCTTCAAATTCTTTTTTTTTTTTTATCTCACAAAAGGCAGAAACATACCAAAATGTCTTCTTCCCTTTATGCAAAACAAATGTTGTTTTTAAGTCTATCACGGAAAAAAATATCCAGATTTTTTGTGTGTGTATGCGCATACTGTATCGTATTGGCACCCTTAATGCCGAGGAGGGCTTTAAAAAAGAACCCCCTAGCCCCATCAGATTACAGAAGAAAAGAGAACGTAGGGTTCTGGGATTAAATCCATAATTATATAAACGAGCCCGATTCAGAGAGAGAGAGAGGAGAGACGAATAATAAAGGGCTTAAAAATTTATCAGCAAAGGATCGAAATAGCATGGTGAGAAAGATTTGATGCAAAAGCCCAGAAAAAAAAAAATATATATTCCCTCCACTTCTTTTTTTTTCCCCAACCTTTTGTATAAGCAAGATTTACTTTATGTTCAATTTATATAAACCACCTGAGAGGCTAAGGAAAGGGTTTTCTGTTGAAATTTATTCCCAGGGAACTAGAGATAAATTTGTCTTCTATTTATGCATTTCGTAGCAGAGGGGATTATGATCTTAATTGGTATTGCTACCAGAGTTGTTGGAAAGAATCTGTATGGTTTTTTGCGTGTTAATTTGGTTTTTTTTGTTTTTGTATGCATCATCTCACATGTGATATTAATTTTTTTTTTTATTTGGATTAAGTAATTTGTAACAATTTGTTTTTCTAAGCCATTAGGGATTTTTTTCATTGCTTATCTTTTGTTTTATTTTTATCATGTGTGAGCATGATGTTGTCCTGGTAAGTCCTGGTTGATAAAACTCCATTTCAAATGGTACTTTGGGCCCCTGAACTCTTGAAATGCTTCATGAATAACGTTTGTCTTAAGGAATTTTTTACAGAATTTGGCTTTTGTTTGTATATATTAGTTTGAATAGTATGTAGAATGGTTTATAGAATGGTTTTGTAGCATGTTGTATGGTTTTTGTAATATGGTTTTGAATACTTTTCATTAGGATTACATTAGGGATTTTTCTTATTGTTTATCTTTTATTTTATTTTTAACATGTGCGGACATGATGCTGTCCTGGTTAAGGCCAAGCAAATAAAACTCCATTTCAAATTTTGGCGGAAAATAGTACTTTGGACCCCTTAACTCTTGAAATGCTTCATGAATAACGTTTGTCTTAAGGAATTTTTTACAGAATTTGGCTTTTGTTTGTATATATTGGTTTGAATAGTATGTAGAATGGTTTATAGAATGGTTTTGTAGTATGTTGTATGGTTTTTGTAATATGGTTTTGAATACTTTTCGCGTCTTGGCTTGGGATTTTAAACATTTGTATATCCAATGGCTATAAGTACTCGTAGTGCGTTGATCAATTCCTTCTTCTTGAAGTTTCACATTTATCACTTTTGGCATTTTCCCGTGCTCTTGGAGCTGCATTGTGCTTCTTGTTGTATTTGGAATACTTCCTTCTTCATTCATACCTAGAATTTTCTATGATATATTCTTTTGTCTATTGAATGTTATAGTGTTTCTTGTAGAATTGGGAATACTTCATTCTTCATTTTGCCTAGAAATTTCAAACTTTGATATATTGTTTTGGGTATTGTATGTGATAACGTTTCTTGCACTTCATTCTTCATTTACGACGACATTTATCTTACTTTTGTATATTCTTTTAGAGATTCTTGAACAATTCATTCTTCATGAAGTTCTTGATCTATTCAACATTGCTGTATTCTTGTGGGTATTGAATTTGGCCATTCTTGTAGTATTCCAATCAATTGCTTCATATATCTCGTGCATTATTAAACATTGACATATTCCTGAGTTTATTCATCCGTTCTCGAATGTTCATACAGGATAAGTTGAATTTGCCAAGCAGATTTCTTTTTTTTTTTAATTAATGGTGAAATAAGTCTTTATTAGCAACAAATTAAATTTTGAACATAGAAATTTGAAGAAGTAGACAGGCGGTTGTGGAGCCTTTTATTTCAATTGAATCTGCAGCCAGAAATATTAAATTAACTATTACTGAGGAAAAAACAAAATTTATGTCCGTAACAAGTAGAACATGTGTTTCCTTCATACTTCAGGTAAATTCTTATAAATTGAGAGCGTAAAACAGTTTACATGTATTGGTACTATCATTTCCAATGATAATAATGTTAAACTTGAAGTTGACAATAGGCTATCTAAGTCTTATATACGTTACCATTGTTCAAAGAATTTATTCAAGTCCAAACTCTTAAGTCTCAAGACAAAAATTAATCTTTATACAACTCTAATCAGACCTGTCATATTGTACGGCAGTGAATGCTAAGTAATGGAGATATGAAGACAGACAGTGAATACTAAGTGCTAAGTGATGATGATATGAAGACAGACAGTGAATGCTAAGTGCTAAGTGACGAAGATATTAAGAAGATGATGGCTGTGATGAAGACAGACTTTTAATTTTTGAAAGAAAAATACTGTTGGTCCAGTTAGAGAAAATGCTAGATGGAGAATTTTTTTTTAACCACGAAATTTATAGAAAATATGAACAACCTAATTCAAATCTTAGTCATCAAATCTTTTTGCATGAAATGTCTTGGGCATATTTTTAGATGCGATAATATGAGTCTATTAAAAGGACTTTTGCACACGTAGAGGGTACCAGGAAAAGAAGTAGACGCCTCGCACAAGATGGATAGACTGAGAAGAAGTAGATCTCAAGACATTAATAAATTATAGTTTAAAAAACTAAAAAACACGCTTTTAGAGTTAATCAAATTAAAAGAAAAAAATAATTATTAACATAAGAATAAAATGACTGCCGAGAAAATTAATGTCAGTGTTCTAAAAGCGTGGGGTGCTCGATATCAGTCGTTATAATTTTTCACTAATTCCATTCCGAAATGCAGATTTAGTTTAAAAATGTCATACAAAAAGCACCCACTTTTAGAACAGTGACATTCATTTTCTCGTCAGTAATTTTATTCTTATGTTAACAATTATATTTTACTTTTTAGTTTGATTAACTCTAAAAAGCGTGTTTAGTGTTATAAACTATAATATTTAAATGAGGTCGGTACGGAGGACTGGAACTATAGTTCTTACAATAATTTAATTGTGAGTAAAACAAAGGATAAATGCGAATATGTCGAGCCAGCCAGGATTCAACAGGGAATCTCCTGATCCGTAGTCAGGCGAGTTATCAAATTGTGCCACTGTCCCACGTAGGTTTGAATGTCTTAGGATTAAATTGCTCTTCATAAGTTAAAAAAATCACTAATCCTGATGATCCTAATAATGATGAGATAATAAACTTATCAAAATATTTTATTGCCGTCGATCCTTGATAAGTCTGCAACGTTTAAATTAAATCTGATCGCTTAAAGTAGGCAAAAATCGAGCCCAAAGCGTCAGTTACAAACAAACAAACAAACATACATACAGGTGAAACTAATAAAAGCGTATTAAAAATTAATCATTGGCGGACTGTGGCGTCTGATCGGATCTGTTGAATGAAGCTTGTTGAGACGGCCTTGACTGTCTGTACGGGCTGTAGTGCAAGTAAAGAGGAAGAATTTGCCCTAGTCTTTTAAAATAATGGATTTTATGATGTTTCTCAATAAAATCATTGATCAATTTTTTTTTGTTTTATTATAATTATATTGGGATCGTCAAATGTTAAAATTTTCATAAAAACGAATTTTATATATTAACATTTATTTATAATAATTTTTATATAATAGTAATGTAATATAATTTATCTTAATGGCGTCATAAAACACCATTAAACTTTCAAATTAGTTGTATAACTTTTAAAATTATAGTAAAAGAATACTTTTTTTAAAATTTTTCAAATCTATTATTATCTCTGATGATGTAATGATTGAAAAATTATCTTTTGCACAAAATTTAAAAAATGTAATAGTATTAACTATCGTGTAATTATGTTTAACAAAAGTTTAAATACTTCCTTTAAGTATATTACTTAATTAACCTTAAAAATCACACCAATACATCATCAGAGCCTTGGAACGCAGCAACAACAACAATCACGTTAACTCTTTTTAAAATATAATTTAATAAATATGTAATTTGCTTAACATATCAACTCATTATTCAACTTAAAAAAATATGTAACTCCTCAAATTCATCAGAGTAGCAAAGGGATTATTTTCCATCTTCTGTTCATTGTAATGCAATAAAAAAGCCAAACAATGAATTCATTATGTTCCGGGCTATTTGATCCCTAATGAAATTTGCAAGAAGAAAAATACCTACCAATGCATTTGTTAGCTTTGAAACATAAAATGGTATGAACTTGTCTTTTATGCTGTCAAAACTGATGTGATGAAGATGTTATTATTTTTTTTTCGATAAATCTTTTTCTTTTCTTTTTTTGTCTTTCAAAGTATCTGAACTGTAGTTATGGTAGAATTTCAATTTAATATGTATATTTATAATAGATTAATGAATTTAAAGCATATTATTAACGTATTATTGATATTTTTTTAAATAATGGGAAGCTAATAATTTAATTTAATTTAGTATTAAATAAATATATTTTTATAGCTGTATTTTTTATTTTAAATAATATTTTTTAACTAAATTTTTCATTTAGTAATTTCATTAAGGAGTTTTTGTAAATTTGTAAAAATAAATTTAACACCTTAAAACTTTATCTGTTAATTGACATTTTCTTTATGACTGTATTTAAGCACTATATATTTTTTATTTATAAATCTTATAAATTATTTTCAGGTTAATCTTAACTAATGATGCCAATTACAATCTCTCTTTCCCCTTATGAAAAAAATTAGGCTTTGATTTCCACCTAATAAACTTCATCATTTGAACCCATGTTGTAACTTACATACAATTAGACAACATTTTTTGTCTAATTGTATGTAAGTTTTAAGATATGTGTAAGTCAACATGTATATGTACATACATGCTGACATGTATTGCACAGAATCGTAAAATAAATCAAAATCTTAAGCCTCTATTTACCATTTTTTTCAGCAATATACTTATCTTAGAATAGATGATTAATTATTTAATTTGAGAATATTTTTAACAGCTCCACTCATACCTAGTGCTAGTGCACGTTATATAATGTTTTAGAGGTATTATTGCCTTAAGTATAATATAGCAAGCATTCTTGGTAATGCTGTATCTGTTACAATTATGCCATATAACGACCATTTCTTTCAGTCTTAATGAGTGTTGTTGATCCAGCAAAGTAGTGCTCATACCGCAAAGATGTGAATAAATTTCGCAAATTATTTAGACAACTTATATAAACTTAAATGAAATTGACTGAGAATAATTATGCATTTCCATTAACATCTCATATCAGCCAATAGGAACTCTGATCTCCTGCCCACTTGTGGCGGCCTGATGGACGACTGGCTAGAGCTCTTGCTTTTTTGGTACCACGGGCTTCAGGTTCGAATCCCGACAGTGTCATGAATGTTTGTCAGTGGTTCAGAATCCACTTGTAGCTACAGTTCGCGATCTCATAAGTCAAAGAGCGTCACGGAACCCAGTCAGAATTCTCACCCACATCATTTCCAAACTGTAAAGGGTAACTCAGTCTAGGCACAGTAGTGTGGTGTAGTAGTGGTTCGAAATCCACGTTAAACTGTAGGTCCCTGTCTAATTAGCCCTCGTGTACATAAAATGACAGTACAGCGATAAACCAAACCTGCCCACTTGTACTGGTATTCTATTTGTTTGGCATTCTATGAAGAAAAGTTTTAATATCCTGTAGAAATCCACCTTAAGAAACTTTAAAAAGCTTAAAAACTATTTACTTTCTTATTAACAATTTTTACAAGTATAGAAAAAAACCAATAAAAAAAGAAACGCTTTCAGTCAATACAGCACTAAACATACAGCAACTCAAACATTTATAGATTATTAAAAACGTTCCCTTCCAAAAATCATACCTGTTTCGAAACGGACGGCACTTCAATTGTTCCTTTGTAGCCATTACGGATCCACCGCAAAGAACACATAATCATAATAAAATATGTCATTGTGAAAAGAAAAACTCATTAGTGCCCGGAGAGGTTAAGGTGCGACTTCTTCAAGGACAATCTCTGAGCGGACGTGAGTCGTTGTTGCCCGTCCTGAGGGACAGCCCACTCCTTTGTTTCGCAAATCACATTTTATGTCTCGTTTTATTGACTTGAGGATGTACATGCTCTTCCAATCACAATCGCCGTAGGAGGGATGGTAAACAAATAAAGCAAAGAAAAAACCCGTCTGGTCGTGGCAGCTGTAACCTATAATCGTGTCATAATAAGCCTTGAAAAAAAATTAGTCATGCTTATTGGACGTCAAGGTAATGACAAAGACTTGCAGCGAAATGTTTTCCGATTATCGTCGCATGTCAACTGTGGTGACTCTTGTACAGGAGAGAAAGGAAATGGGACGGTCTGTACACAATGTTAATGTTTCAATAGTTTCCGCCAAGTCTCCGTAGAGAAATGTAATGTATTGTGATGCGTATTAAATCCTTTTTGTTCCAATAATAAATTATATAAAATATGTATTGCAAGAAAATCGTAGTTGGAACACCTGCCTCGTTATTTAAGACAAAGGTGTTTAATGTTTTGGAGTTAAGGTTATTGACCATTGAGGATATGTGTACCAAAAGTTTATACATCAAAATTCCAGGATTCCTTACAAACTTATGTTATGTTAATTGTATATACCATTACTATGGAGTAAAATGTGTCGAGATGCTTATTAAATATTTTTATTCCGTAATGAAATATGTGTTGTAAGATATATTCCTTTCAAAAATGTAGTTCACACACGTGTCTTATTATATAAGGTAAAGAAAACTATATATTTATAATTTTGGATCTTGGGTTATTAGTTATTGTCAGAATTATTCAATCAGTGTACATTACATGAAAGATTTTATAACAATACAAAAACGCTAGGGTTCTTTACAAATCGTATATCATACTTGCTGTTTACAGATTAAATTACTGCAAAAAATGGTGAACTATTACATTTCTTCCCCATTATAAGCAGATTACACTTTGCATTCCTGCCTCCATAAGCTCAAATTATAAATGATAATAAATAATTGAAGTGTAAAATTCATTCAGATATATTTTAATGCACGATAAACATTTGCGTCAGCTGGTAAATAAATGAGAAAAAAGGATTAATACTTTGTCTTCTAGCCTTGATTTTTTTTTTCCTTCTTCCCCAAGTAACTTATGGTAGATTGATAAATTTAATAATAATAATAAAAGAAGCAATTAGTATTTATATATATTTAATAAACTTGAGCCAGCTTTCCTTTTTTTGATTATTTTTAATATTAGGCAAGAAACATAATTAATGATGATAGTTTTTGTGTCTAAATATTGTGATAAAAATACACGCACTTATGCAAGGGCACAATGGGGAACTGTTACTCAGCCGATTCTTTAAACTTAACCTTCTAAAAACCGATTTCTTACTAAATATTCAATTATCTGTTTATCTGAAAAATGCTTACAATTCTGGAAGACTAAGTTCGACATATTATATACAAATATATATATATATATATATATATATATATTTTTATTTTTAAGAAATATCAAGCATCCTGATGGCCAATTCGGCAGCGCTCCGGTCGCCGGTATTACAGGTTTCAGGTTCGAATCCTGGCTGTAGCATAGATATTTGTAAGTGGTTCGGAATACATGTTCAACTGTAGATCCCGATCTAATTAGCCTAAAGTGTGCCAAAAAAAATGATCGTAGAGCGACAAACTAATCAGAAACATCAAAATAGTTCATTCAAATTCTGGCATATGGTCAGCGAAATATCTTCCCCACCTCCAAAATAATTATTTGTATTGGCGTATTATAGAAAACCTTGAAAACCTGAATTCATCAATCCTATTGTCTATACTCACCCGTGATTTTCATGTTTTTCAAAATTATGATCTAACGGGTGCCATTGAATTTTTGTTGATATTCATCGAAAATTTTGCAAGAGTCATTATTTTAACAGAAAAAATAAATAAATAATAGCGTTTTGAAGCTATTTTTTTTTTTTCAGTTTTGTTTGAGATCAAAATAAAATTTAGTAATATTTAGATGCTACAAAAATATAAGAAAAGGATGCATAATCCCTCTTTTCAACATTTAACTCTATGCATTTTATATCAGACTCAATTTAAAAAAGGAAAATACAGTCTAATAAACACTGCAATTTAATTCCGATACTAATTCCTGTTTATTTCTGATACTAACTATAAATATCAAAGCAATAAACTACTATAAGCCAACAGACATAGCAGACAAAAAACAATTCGAGCAAAATATTACGAGAGCCGTAATCTTTTATGAGGAACTGCATACTTCTGTTGAATCATTTTTCATCAAGAAAAGTCAGACACAACAAGTATAATTAGAAACAATCACACAATAATTCGTCTATCGCATTTACGTGTCGACAGACCGGATGTTACGCTCGGAATTTATTTGTCAGAAACACGAAAGGCCACAAAAATTACAAAAAAAAAAAAAAACACGGTTGTCGGCCCTTGCATAATTTGAATTACAGACAGAACATCATAAATTGCCATGAAGGCTGATGAAAAAGTAAACGTTATATGCATTTTTATTTATTTTTAACATTTATACGAAAGTTCTTGGCATAACTTTCGTCATTAAATGAGGATTCTTGCCCAATTTTATGGGGTTGTTTGCGATCCTTTCACGAAAATTCGTGATGTTCTACTTACTTTTCCCTTTTGCAATTTTGTTCATCAAATGAAATGAATTTACGATTCAGTTAATTGTGAAAATTGCTATCGGCGTGGTTTTGATATTTGTTAAATTGAACTAAAAGAAAAAGAAAAGAAAATATTAAAGTGTTTATAGATATAATCAAATTTTTTTTTTTATTGTTAAGTAAATAATAATCGCGGGAAATAAAAATAATTAATTAATGTTCGAAAATTCCGCTTTTTATTAGAAAAAAGGAAAAGAGATGGGGGTTTTATTTTTTTCTCACATTTTTGAAAATATATTACTCAAGTGGGTAAACAAAAATAATTAAGTTAGGTCAGCTTAATTATCTTTTCTTTAATTAATTCAGTAAATTTATTTTTACTTTGCGTAGTGACACAAAAAATAATCCAAGAACTTTTGTTGTGCATGAAACATTTTTTTTCTTTCTTTCTTTCTTAGCAGTATAAGAACACTTTTCTTAAATTCTTAATTTTAAAAATATGCTGATTCCAAATTTTATTTCTTTATTTCAATAAAATTTGTTATTTAAGCAAGGGGAAAGAATTAAATGTCGTTTAAGCCGAGAATTTTTATAACTTTTTTTAAAGCCAAATTACGGGTATTAATACCTTATGAATACTTCTCCTTCAGAAAGTCCTTTTTTCTTTTGATATATATTTCTTTTGAAAAACAAACTGAAATCATTTACATATTTAATTTACCCCACGTAAACATATTTTATCACTTATTTCCTCAACGGAACTTGATTATAAACTGTTCAGCAAGGGTTAAATTAACTCATATAAATATAACTGATCCTTAGACACTATTTTAAGAAAACTGAACAATTATCTGTTTACATTTTGAAAACTAGACAAAACTATACGAAATACAGAATATGTGACTTGATATTGCTTTCTACGTGATTTTAATTATGCGTTTTAAAATTCACATATTTTTTGCTGTTGTTGCCGTATTCCCTAAAGAATACAAATCAAATATCGTAGTGCTTTTGAATAATGTTTGCTATGTTGATTGCCAGCTCGGATTATAAATCCTCTTCCGAGGGATGGTCCAGATAATTTAACTAACCAGATAATTTAATTAAGTTGCAACAGCTGGGCAATCAAAGACAGGACGAAGAGTAAGCTCGACATCAGGAAAGTTGCCACATTTTTGATATTTTTTAACGGCATCCGCAGAAATTTTCATCCTTAATCTTGAAAGAGTAGTAGCTGTTCTTCTATCGACATTTAGTTCTGTAATTTGGTATTTAGTTTTAATCTTAGAAGAAATTATAAGTTTAGATTTTGCCAAGGCATTTGCCTCTGCAAGAGAAGTGGAAATGGTCGATTCAGATATTTCAAAACACGTACTCGTAATTAAAATCAAGTAGAAAATTATTATTCATTTTAAATAAAAGTTTCTTATAGAATTCGAGAAGATTAATATTTTTAAAATAATAACTTATACTCTTATTTATTTCATTTCCGTGCAGTATTTGTAGACGTTCAGGATCTTTTACCAAAACTACATCATGTTAACACTTGATAATATAGTTTAACGGAATCAGTTCTCATTTAATATAGCGAAAGAATAAACACAATTACTTTTATAAATTTTTAATTTCATTATTTACCACTTCACTATTTGAAATACGTCAGAAATTCCCCACGGTCCTCTTTAAAATTCACATCTAATTACCCATTCAATTCATTCTCTTCAAACTTTATAAATCATCAAGCCAAATATTAACCTAACGAGTCACCATAACTCAAAATCCCTGACCATCATCGACCCAATTCGGGACGATCCCTTTGTTAATAACCGACACTATCGAACCGCGACTTGAAAAGTGAGGTCCCAAACGACTTCCCCTTAACAGACGATCGTAGGTAAATGAGATTTTATTTATCGATTGCTTCCCTCCCTTGACACCCCCTTTAGTGGTTTCCAGGCATCGTAATTAGCGTGTTGGGACTACCACCACACCATCCCCAAGAAGAAAAAAAAAAAAAGAAGATACACACACAGAAAAAGAAGAAAAAAATCAAACAGAAACAAAACTAGATAAAAATATATAAAGATAAAAAGTTAACCTAAATGACAAGGAATTAGAGATAGCAGGTTAGTGCCGTGGCGATCGTTTCATCCAATAAATTGGTGGTCTTAGCCGCCAAGATTACTGCTTCCTTCATCCAGCTAACGTCTTTTGGGAAGTTCCCGGCGCGGTACACACACATAAATGTAGGTAGGATCTTTTATCCACCCTCCACACCCCTTGCCCCATTCCCTTGCACTTGCAGCTACCTTTCGATTTCATGTTGATTAAAAAGAGCTGCATCGAGGCTCTGAAAGAAGATTTATTAAAGATTTAATCGGTCTCTAGAAATGCGTTAGAGTAAATGAGAGTTTTTGGCGAGAAAAAGTATTGATGCCCGGAGGCAAACCATCTTTAAAATAAGTTATGGGGACTGTTTAGGAGGTTCCGAAAATCCACCAGGATTTGGGAATTTGAAACTTACATGAGTTGAATGTCTCTGTTTTCATTTTAGATTTTATGTACTATCCATTTAACAAAGATTTTTATTGTAAGTTATATGTATATATATATATATATATTTAGTATTCTGCATTATAGATATTATGTATCTAATGCAACCTAACAGAAACACAGAAATATAATTTTATTTAAAAATAAAGTTTAGAATATAAGGATATTTAGTTTATTAAGCTGAATATAAAAAGATATATTTAAAATATATACCCTTTTAAATCAGCTATAATTTGTGAATCAGAAATGTTGTTCTAATGCAGCTGGCAATACAGTGACAGTGAATCTTTATGCCATATACAAGGGCTGCACCACTGTTACTCATTTAGTACTATACAGGGGGCACGTGTAGCTTGAAGATAGGCTACGGACGCGAGTAACATTATCCTCACGCTCTGTATAGTTCTTCATTGGCGCAACAACCACATGATGAACTAAGCAGTTTCTAGACAGGACATGATTTTTTTTTTTTTTTTTTATACAATAGGGTTGTCAGCCTAATACTCTACAGTTGTATTCGACCAGGACCTACGGTTTGAAGTGGATTCCGAACCACTAACAAATATCCATGGACCACCATGATTCGAACCCGAAACTGTTGTACCGAGCGCTAGCCGCTCGGCCATCAGACCCCCATGAATCAGAAGTATGAACCCTAAAGCAGCAGATAGAAAAACGTCGTCATACTCGGGAAATAAAAAATCTTGAGACAAATTTTGACTTACCCAAGATGATGGGGTTTGGAGAATCAGAAAAAAAGATATATATACGAAAAATATACGAGGAAAAGAATGTCATAAATACAATTAAGTCTAGAGAGAATCAGTGGCTTGGCTGTTTGGATAGAAAGGAAAACAATATAGCAACAAAGACAATCATAATTGAAAGTTAGAGGATAAAAGAAACCTGAAGGACCTAGGAAATGATGAATGAAAGAAGAGGTAGAATGATCTTGCGAATATGAAAATGGGTCAGTGGAAAAGAAAGACTTGGAATAGGAAAGTATTATCAGGGAGACTATGGTCCCAAAGGTGTCATTTTCTTCTTCCACTGGTGGAGTGTTCATGGTATACATAAGTGCAGGTCCTAATGTATAAAAACCTTCATGTGTAATTTTTGACCTTCAATAATAAATGTTTTTCAAATGAAGATAACTTGACCTAAAGTCATTAGCCATTATAATGGCAAATAAGTAACGATTATAACGTTGGCTGCCATTGTGCCACCTCTGTTTTGAAATGAATACATTTAGAAGACATATCTGAGATTTTAACAACCTCCACCTCTCAAACTTAGAGGTAAAATTTTTCTGATTATAAATTATTGGGCCCATACCAGATAAAATTATAGATAATTAGAGATCATATCTGAGTTTTTGTATTCACCTCTAAAACTGAATTTTCCTGGCTATTGATTCGTCATGCACATATCTGGTAAAAATTTATAGATAATTAGAGGTCGTATCTGAGATTTTCGCATCCTCCATCTCTCAAACTCAAAGGTAATAATTTCTTAGCTATTAATTCATCGTGTCCATACCCGGTATAAATTATAGATATTTATGAATTGTACTCATGATATTTAAGTTTAGAATACCAATGAAATTCTTTATTACTTTCTGTTTATTTTAATTTTAAAATAAGATATCATTCAAATTTAGAATTTATCGAAAACATATATTTTTCTTTTTGTAATAATATCCAATGCTATTATTTTTTTTTTTAACTACGATAGAGTTTAAAATTTAAAAATAAAAGTTTTTGTTGAAATACCAAAATTACCAAATTTAAGCACCTCTGTAGCCTTTCTATATATACCTCATACTAACTAATTAATTATCTCCATGGCACTTCAGTCCATGGTGAGCCAAGTCCGTCTACCTACTGGTTTGGTTTGGTTTGTCACTCTACGGTCATCTTGCTCACACTTTAGGATAATAGACAAAGACCTACAGTTTAACGTGAATTCCGAGCCACGAACAAACATTCATGCCACTGTCAGGATTCAAACCTGAAGTCTGTGGTACCAAAGGCTAGAGGTCCCGGTGTCATGTGACCACAGAGCGTCATCGAGCCCAGTCAGGCTTCCCACCCACATCATTCCCAAAGTGTATAGGGGTAATTCAGCTGTAGGCACAATGATGAGATGTGGTGTGGTGTAGTAATAGTAGTAGTATATAAAGTATGCAATGAAAACATTAACACTAAATTAATAGAAATTTTGTAAACAATTAAAAATATTTTTTATAAGTTTCAAATGTAAAATAATAAGAAATAAAAAATAAAAACAAATTTAACTTTCAAGCCATTTATCAAATAAATATTGAGTCGGTGAGAATTCCTGCAATTGGAATGTATCGATTATTTTGTTGTATACGTCAATAAGAAATATCTTCACATTCATTAAAGACAAATATTTTTCTAATTTTTTTTTCTCGTCACAAATATATATATTTCTGTTTACACTATTTGTCCGGGGCTTCTAATATGAGTCACTCAGCAACAGGAAATTCTCTTTTCCGCCTTAACAATTAATGGTTATTTCCTTCAAAACGAAGCGTAATCATTCTACGAGCAACGATTTAATAATAACCAGTGAATACATTCCGATGAGTTTCTAAATCAATATGCAGTTTGGTATTCGCTTTCAAAAGATAAATCAAAACAGCACTATTAATGGATACAAATCAATAGCAAAGACCGTGCGAACCACACAAGAATTTACCTCTGCCGAGTTAAAATCGTTGCAATATTGATTTTTCCATTATAAAGAACTCTAGTCCGCCGTTTTAACGATCTCGTAAATCGAGAAGATAAATCGAGGCGAAGCAAGAATTAAATCTGAATCGAATTCGGAATTCTACTACCTTTTTAACACTTCGGAGTGGCAACGCCGTCGAACAAAGACCGCGAGTTACATAATTCGGAAGACTAGCGACCTCTACTGGGATTTGTTGCATCCGTCGCCATTAATTGGAAATTAATGAAGTGCATCCATCTTTTGTCATCGCTTCTGAGCAATTTCTAAGTTCGCTCTTCGAAATTGTTGTAGCTCATAAAATGAATAGTATCTGGCAAAGGATGTCACTCAGGATGGGTTGCCACATTTTTAAACTAAATATTGACTGAAATGTTTTTAGTTAAATTATTCCTCGAGCTTAAAAAGTCAAATTTAGTTTACATAAAAAAAAAGGAAAAAGTGAAGAACAACTATTTGTTATTAAAAATTGAAAAGTGATCAGATATTAATTAATTGAATAACTACAACAATATCTAAGATCGCTCTTTGAAATTGTTGTAGCTCATAAAATGAATAGCATCTAGCAAAGGATGTTACTCAGGATGGTTGCCACATTTCTAAACTAAATATTGACTCAATTTTTTTTTTCATATAGTTAAAACTATTCCTCGCGCTTAAAAAATCAAATTTAGTTTAAAAAAGCAAAATGAACATCAAAAAAGCAAAAATGAACATCAATTATTTGTTAATTTTATTAGAGATTTGAAAGTGCAGTTATTTTAATTAATTAAGGATCAGATCTTAATTAATTGAATAGTTACAACAATTTCTAAGTTCGCTCGTGAAAATTGTTGTAGCTCATAAAATGAATAGTATCTGGCAAAGGATGTTACTCAGGATGGTTGCCACATTTTAAAAACTAAATAATGATTGAAATTTTTTATTTCTGATAGTTAAATAATTCTTCGAGCTTAAAAAGTCAAATTTAGTTTTGCATAAAAAAAGAAAAAAAGGTGAAGAACAACTATTTGTTATTAAAAATTGAAAATTGCACTTATTTTAATTAATTAAGGATCAGATCTTAATTAATTGAATAAGTACAACAATCTCTAAGTTCGCTCATGGAAATTGTTGTAGCTCATAAAATGAATAGGATGTTACTCAGGACGGTTGCCACATTTTTAAACTAAATATTGATTAAAGTTTTTTTCAGACAGTTAAATTATTTCTCGAGCTTAAAAAGTCAAATTTAGTTTGCATAAAAAAGAAAAAAATGAGCATCAACTATTTGTTAATTTTATTAGAGAATGAAAAGTTTACTTATTTTAATTAATTAAGGATCAGATCTTAATTAATTTAATAACTATACATGAGATCTATTTATTTAAAATATAAATTTTTTTTTTTTTTTTTGAAATCAAGGTTCTGATGGCCGAGTGTCTAGCTATCTGCCTCTTATCGCCACAGGTTTAAGGTTCGAGTCCCGCCGGTGCCATGGATGTTTGTAGCGGTTCGCAATCCACTCTAAGCCATAGATCCTTGTCTAATATTACTGCTGTGCGTACAACTGGCAACCCTACCCCGTCAAAAGAAAACATCTTCTGTCTCGAAATCTGTCCAGTAGGTAGATGGCCTTGGTCTACCATGAGGCTGTTGTGTCAATGAAGAAGATATATATATATATATATATATGCATGCGTATGTGTGTGCGTAAATATGTATAAAAGTGAACACTTTTGTTTATTATCTAATACTATATGAAAATCAGTGAATTTTCAGCATCCCTTTGATAGAAATATTTTTGTTTCTATAATTCCCATTTTGCCATGGATGATTGTAGTAGTTCGGGATCCACTTTTAAACCGTAGGTCCCGGTCTAATATGACTGTAAAGCAGGGGACTGACAAATCCTACTCCGTAAAAAGACAGCGCCACGGATCCAGATCAGACTTCTACCTACGGGTGTTCCATCACAACAGAAGTTGTATCTCCCCCCCCCCCACCCTTTTCCTTCCTTCCATGAAACCACACGGGTTTTTTGGACTTTGGACTTCTAGAAGTTTGTTGTCTATCAAATGGGATAAGAAACAACAACAACAAAAAAATCATAAAATAAAATTCAAAAAATTGTAAAATAAAATGTGGTGAAGAGAATACGAATTATATGTAATTTATAAAGCAAAGGATATGGATTTTTGTCTTACTATTTTTAAGTAAAAGCATGTAAAATTATTTTTTTCTATCAACTAGCAAATTTTATTTTTGCATTAATCACTCTGCAAAAAGTTTCCATAGAAGATAGTTTAAGGAACCGTCTTAATATTTAACAATTAGATTGCATCGTTCTAATAATTTGATAAAAAGTTTTTGCATATTATTTTGACGAAACTAATGCTAAATTTTTCCTCACCGCTAATGTGTTTAACTATAAGAAAACCAAATTAAGAAGATATAACATGTGGGGAAATCACTGAAAAATAAAGCAAAAAAAAAAAAATTTCTCTATTACTGCTTAATTTAAATATAAAATTTACCGAATCATTTTTTAAAACGGATTTTTGTTCTTTAAAAAAAATTTAAAAAATTTAAATGGTTGCTGCATTTTTTGAAATAAATATTAAGCGAAATTATTTTCGGATAATTAAATTGTTCTTCGAGAATAAAAATGAAGTAAAAATTAATTTTGTTTTAGGATTAAATCTTTGTTTGCATTAAAAGAGGATGTAAAAACTTTTTAATCAGTAAAGTTTATTTTTTAAAGTTAAAAATTCAAACATTTTACCAAATTAATTAATTAAAACTGTACAAAAACTTAAATTAAGTTAGAAAAAAAAAAAAAATAAATAGAGCAGGATAAAACGAATGTTCAATGAATATGTCCAAAAAAAATGACTAGTATGCTGAATTTTAAATGTGAATTTTAACTTTGGGAGTTTAGATGGCAGTTTTAAACTGATGAAATAAAATAAATTGAGTTTGTTTTTTAAATCTGATATATTTATTTTTATTACTAATCTTTTTGGTTATTTTATAAAATACAATAAAAATTGCAGTCTTTTTTATGCAAAAAGCTTAAATTCTATATCAAGCAAAATATTGTGTCATCAGATTTTGCAAGATTGATGCCAGATATACTTTGTCAGAGATATATAAGATAAATCTTGCAAAATTTAAGGATAATATCACACAGAAATTGAACTCTAAAATAAAAAAATTTCTCATTTTCAAATTAGCAAATTTAAATTTTATAATAATATATTTTTTGCAATGATAGAGATAAGTTAATTAAAAAAAAAAGAACACTTCAAACTTGGTAATGAGCATATGCGAAAAATGTTTCTTGGAAAGACAACAGTTCAAAATTTTCTTACTTTATAAATATATATTTTTTAATTTTAACTATTTACACCATTCAAATTTGAATGTAATCTAAATACTTCTCCACTATTCATTTTAAGATGAGGGGCCCTCAAAATCATCGTGAAACAAGGAATCCCATAGCCTCAACTGAAATTGGACACTTTTTTGGTGCCACTATAATTTGAAACGAATCATCTCAGAAGTGGTAGCTCGCATTCTTTTTCCACCTGGTTAAAGTAAAACGAAAGAATTTTGGGCCCCTATTAATTTGTAGTGCCCATCCTAGGCATTAACATGGAAATATTTAGTTGAGACATCGCTTCTCAGGTTTGTAACTAACTTGGAATGATTAAGGCGCTATTCATCTTGTTATTCTAGACATTCTTATTATGAGCTAACAGATATGACCCGGTGTTGCAAGGGTATAGAAAATGAAAAAGTTTAGTAGAGGTAAAATTTTGTTAAAAATAATGTCTGTGAAAAATTAAAGATTCATTAATAAATAACTCTCCTTAAATATTATGAACTTACTAAATAAAGCAATCAATATTATTCAAGAATTTTTAATAATTTTTTTCTAACTTTTGATCTGTTACTATCTATTTTTAAGAATATAGTAATGGCAGAATGTAAAATAAGTTCCAAAATGCTTCTTTATTGGCGCAACATCCCCATGGTAGACCAAGGCCGTCTGCCCACTTGCAGATTTCGAGATTGGAAATGGTTTCTTTTTACAGGATTGGATTGTCAGCCCTAAGCCCAACAGTCATATTGGATTGTCAGTCATTCAACCTACTGTTTAAGGTGGATTCCGAACCACTACAACACTACAAGCTTCCATGCCACGGCCGACAGTCGATCCCTAAATCTGTGTCACCGAGCACCAGCCACTTTGCCATCAGGCCCCATATTCAATACTAACACTATAAATTCCTATTCTTTTTCACAATAACCTAACGAATGGTAAAAATATTTCTTTAAGGAATTTTTTTTTAAGTATCAAAGGAGGGGGCCATCTAGTGGCGAAAAATCTGATGGCAGTAAAAAAATAAAGATTTACTTCATTAAAAATAAATAACAAATTTTATGTTATTAATTCTTTACTACTAATTTCTAGACAGTATAACAAATTCAGTGAAAAAAAAAAATAAAATTTAGAAATTGTTTTAAAATTATATTTGAGCACCCCCCAATATATATACAATATATATAATGTACATTATGGTGCAATGCAAATGATGCAGCTTTATATTATGATGAGAAATACAAATTCTGTATCATTCTAAAACCAATGTTCGCTGATTAACACATAAATATATGCAATATTTATCACACTAAATGCATGAAGCTTTATTTAAAAACAAATTTCTTTCTTATTTAAATTGTCCTACTAGCAAGCAACATTAAGCTTGGATAACGCATCCCCTGCGACTCTTTAAAAAAAAAAGTAAACAAATCCCATAATTCCCTTTTTAAATATAACAACGAAAAGGGACAAATAAGTGTCTATTTATAAATATCATTACAGTCCCCTGATTCCTTAAAAAAAAAACCTTTCCCCAAATAATACCCTGAGAGAACAAAAATAAGGGGTGGGGGGCGGGAAATAGAACGAATGAATGTCAGAAATCTTCAATTTACAATACAATAAAAGTCCTATCATTGATCATAGAACGTTGTCAGCAGCGCCAAAGGGGTAACCTCACAAAAGATTTAAAAATGAAAGAAAGAAAAAAAAATTATGATAATAATAAAACAAACCGAAACAAATAAAATAAAAAAAAAAAGATGAGCAGCAACACTAAAAAGAAAATAAAATCTAAGTTGCTTAAAGCACCCGCCAGAGACTAAATGACAATGAAAGGTTTTGGGTTTTTTTCTTGTTTTTTCCAGCTAAAATATATATTCTTCTCCAAGAGATATAAGAAGAAACTCGGAAATAGAAACAGGGAGGAATTATTCGGCTCTAGAGACCGTTTGCCAGTTGCGTTATATTTACTTTGTCCATTTTGGTTTTTCACTGCACTACAGGTGAAACAGTGCGACTCAAACTGAGATAAGTCATCCTCTAGTTATTGGTCTTCTCTTCGGCTAATTTTTTATCAAAAGAAAACAATTTTCAGTGCAAGAAATTAATTTCTATCAAAGAGAATAATTCAATTTGTTCCTCTTTTATAGCGATGTAAAGAAGATAGATTATACAATCTTCATTCTTACTGAAAAATTAAAAAAAAATTAATCCGAAATATTTTATTCAACTGATCAATTCCTAATTTTGTCCTAATAGCTGCATATAAATAATAGTTTAATTACGCATAACAGCCACATTTTTTAAAGATAAGAAGAAATCAAGTGGAGATAGTAGCATAAGGTCTGATAGCAATTCGGCCCCCGGGTGATAGTTTTCCCCTTTTTTCTCATACAGTACGCAACTTTACCACTGATAGTTCTCAGAATGCCACTGAAATTGAAATGAAACTGGTATATTGTATTAATCAGTTGGCAACCGTATATTAACCAGACGGCATTGGCCAAACCCCAGGTTAGGCCGATTGGCGTCATTGGCCTAACCTGGTGTTGGGCCAATGTCGGCTGGTTAATATACGTAGCAGAATTTTGGACAGGAGATGTTTTCTTTTACGAGGAAGGTTTGTCAGCCCTACACCCAACGCTCTACTTAGACTGGGACCTACGGTTTAAAGTGGATACCGATCCACTACACACTTTCATAGCACTACGGGACGACCGAGCGCCGGAGCCCTAGTCACTCGGCCATCAGGCTCACATACATATAAAATTTTAAAAAATTTAATATAAATATATATATGTATATATATAATTTTAGTGATCACAATATATAGTGATATATTTATTTATATATAGTAATATATAAATAAATATAATTATTTATTTATCATGATTTTATGTATAGTGATACTAGTTATATATATATATATATATAATAAATTTAAAGTTTTATTTTCTTGATTTCATGGATAAATCCTATTTGCGTATATTTCGTACATAAGTATATTTTAATTTTTGGTCTCCTCATTTTTGGCATTTTTTCACTTTTTATTCATTTTTTGGCACTTTTTGATTTCCTCCTTGATATTTATGTATGTAGAATGGTTTTTCAGTTTCGTCAATGCTGTTTGAATGTCGAATGAATTCATTTTCAACTATTTTTAATAAATGTTTTGATGGGATAATCACTAAATCATATTAAAATTTAAGTATGGGAATGCTATCATAACAATTAATTTTGTTTCTAAAAAATGTAAGCTTATTTTCTTTTGAAATTTTCTTAAGGTTATTATTCTTTCAATAGTTTTGTGTTGTAAAAACTGATTAATTCAAATGAAACAAGCAAATTCATTCAAAAAAACTTTCATTATATATATATGTATATATATATATATATATATATACATAATGAACATTTTTGAAGGGATTGAACTGATTCACTTGTGCTTTACATATATATATATATATATATATATATATATATAAAAAAATCAGTCAAGAAATTAAAAATAGTTTGAGGAAACCTTTTCAAGAAAATTATAAAAACTAAAGTTGGTTAGATGGCTAACAGCTATTACAATAATTACACTTTACATATAAAGAGCACAACACCGCAAACCCAAAAAAAAGAACTGACAAGGAGTGAATTAGAAACACGACCATTTTACACGCAAAAGCTACTAATGTGTTCGCTACACGCAAATTGGTTAACAAACCATCATAGTATTCGTTATATAAAAATCGTGAAGTGCCTAACATTCAGACCTCTCTCACTAAAAATTAAATATATAATGATATATATCATAAAAATTTAATCAAATATATTTTTATAAAAGAAAATTTAAATCATATTGCATAAAAATTGATATAATCTATATTATAAAATAAATATATAAATATTATATTATTTACTAATTATAATATTAACTACATTTAAATCCGAATAAATATACCTCACAACAATTTGACAGTTATTTTCGTTAAATAAATGAAAATTATGATAAATGTAAATTTTCAAAAATTTAATAATTGTAAATTAAACGCATCGCTTTTTTTATTCGGTTATAATATATTTTGAAACACGTTCATATTAAAATTAAAAATTCAAAAAAATTTTTATAAAAGAAAATTTAAATCATATTGCATATAAATTGATAAAATCTATATTATAAAATAAATATATAAATATTATATTATTTACTAATTATAATATTAACTGCATTTAAATCCGAATAAACATAACAATTTGAGTTATTTTCGTTAAATAAATGAAAATTATGATAAATGTAAATTTTCAAAAATTTAATAATTGTAAATTAAACGCATTGCTTTTTTTATTCGGTTATAAAATATTTTGAAATACGTTCATATTAAAATTCATTTTGATTACTTTTTAAAAAAATAAAAATTATCCACGAATTAAAGTTCTCATAAAGAATGTATTCTTCTAAACATAATTTCAAACTTAAATAAATGAATAAACTTATAAATAGTAAGAAACTATTTTGCTCGTTGCTACAACCGCTTGAAGCACTTTTCACGAAACCCGTTTGAATCTCACTAGTAGCATTTCATTTAAACATTTATTGCTAACATCAGAAGTTACAAATTGTCTAGAGTCAAAAGTATCCTTAAACTATTATATTCGATTTCATAAATTAATTGAAATAGTTCAGCAATTATGATAGTTATATTCGCTCAACTGAAATAAATGTTACAAGTTGTTGATAGTTGAATAATAACATTGCAATTAAAATTCTTGGCCGTGTTTGGATTAAGTATTAACTTGAGTTTCATCAGAAATTTTGTTTAATGGAGAAAGACTCAAATGATCGGTAGAATAAATTTAATAAATATGTATTAATCAATATTTTTATCCATGGATTAATGTATTTCAAGATTATTATTATTATTACATTATTGATTATTGTTATTATTGCAATATAAGCGGCATTTATTTATTTATTAAAGAACATTCTACTCATTTCATTTCGAGTAAATTGATAATTATAATAGAAATTTTATAAAACTTCATAAATCACTGTAAAAAAAAATGTCTAATAAAAAAATTTTTACGTAGTAGAATAAAATCTTAAAATTTAAATTTACAAAAATATATTTCTTTTTGAAAGAAATTAATGAAGAAAAGTAGCCATATGTTAAGAAGCATACTGATTTAACAAGTTCTAAATTAATGGCTTTATAATATCTTTTCTTTATAAACAGAATTTAAAATAACTGATATTCCTATCATCAATTTGATTAACAAAAATGAAATCAAGTCATTTAGTTCACATAGTAGATCACCAGACATTTTGGTGAAGAAAATGTTTTTCAATAAATAAGCTTAATGCACATTATTATTGTTATTGTATCCGAAGATTAGGAAATTAATGAAATTGCAAATTTGGCGAAGAATGCCAGAAGTCTGGATAAGACTGCCATTAGTACTTTCCTTGCAGGTGCAAATACCTTGGCAAAATTTAAACGTATGATTCCTTCTAAGATCAAAACTAGATACCAAATGTCAGAACTGAATGTCGACAGAAAAACATCTATTACTCGCACAATATTAAGGATGAAACGCCACAAAAAAATATGAAAATTTCTGCTGATGGCGTTAAAAAGTATAAAAAATTGTGACAACATGCCCTGATGTCGAGTTTACTCCCTTATCATGTCTTTGATTGGCAACTGCTGCTGTAACTGCCATGCATTATTTGGACCATCCCTCGGAAAAAAGATTTATACTCCGAGCTGGCAATCAGCATAGCCAATATTATTCGGGAGTACCACGATATTTGATTTTCTTGTGCTCTTCCGGGATACGATAACAACAACATTGTATCCGAAGATATCGTGTTTCACTTACTTGTGGCCCAAACAGCCCAGCCACCAAGAGGTGAGGACACTGATTTCGATAAGACTTTTAAGGGAAATTGTTGACATTTGCGTGAGAAAACTTGGATAATTCCCAATAAGCAGTCTGACTATGGATGTGTGACGTTTTACACATATTATTCACAATTACTTCCACAGGCTCCACCAGCGGGCACGAACCTGAGCCCATTGTCAGGTAATTACTAGGTAATATACATCACCAGGTAGTCATGTAATTATGTTATAGTTATTACCACTAGATAATTACAATAATATAATTTTATATTTGTTACCATAATTACAATATTAAATAATATTTTTAAATTAACAAGTATAATATATATATTATAAAAATACCATATTAATGTTCCCTTAAAGAAACTGGTTGACATACAACGATTAAGAGTATGTAACTAAGCAAGTATGTAATAAGCAATCTGGCTATAGATGCACGACATTTTACATAAACTATAACATTTACTTCCACAAATTCCACCAACAGCACTCTTGCACACTAACTGAGCACATTAAGTAGTTAATGTGGACCACTGGGTAATAATGTCATTTAGTTATTGTTATTACCACTAGATAATTACAGACATTACATGAAAATAATTTCATAATTGTTACCATAATTACATTATTAAATAATATTTTGAAATGAACAAGTACAATATATATATTATAAAAACACCATATCAATTTTTCATCAAAGAAACTGGTTGACATACAACGACACTTAGTAGTGTGATTAAATGACTTGAACATTAAATAAAAATATGTAATTACTTTGCAGAAGTTTTAACATAAAAAATACTGTACAGAAAAGATTTTGTGAATGAATGCCACAAGATTGAGTAGCACAAAAACTTTTATCTTTATGCTACTAGTATGAACTTTACCAAACATTATACGCTACAAACAAAAAATGTAATCAAGATTAATGACCATCAGGTAAAATATATATTTGCATTAATATCAGCATTCTTAGTTTTTTTTTCTTGCAATGATAGATCTCAGAACTTTTGATGAAGAAATATGATGATGAAGCAATCAAGACAAATATAAATCAAAAATACTTACTAAACGGAGAGAGAGACAATTGAATATTAATCACCCATCACTTCTGCTTCTTGTCAGCCATAAGTAAATTGCTATTTATTCTTCTTTAAGTTCTCGGCGCAAGCACTTTCACAATTATCATCTAGAAAAGAAGAAGTAATTCCAAATATATATCTATAAATAGATAGATAGATAGATATCATTCAAGTAAATTGAATTCTGGTGAATTGAATAGCTAAAAATTATTAGATTTTTTGCAAATATTGATAATTGGTAAAATAATGTATATGTAATTGTATACAACTACAATGTATTATTTTCGAATTTATTTCTATTTTTAATTTATTCCAAAACATCTCACGGTATTTAAATTCATTTTGTCCAATAAAAACTAATTGAAACAAAAATTTCGTATATTACAATAATAATTAAACAAAACATGATTGACAGTATAAATGATTGAAAAATAAGGTAAATTTTTAAGAAAAGTAAATACTTTGAAAAAAATGAAACATCTAAGACATAATACAATTTTGTTCTTTTAAGTTTTGAAATGTATTAAATATATATCTGTATTTATAAATTAATTAATACTATAATTGCTATAAAAATATATATTACATATATACCAAGATATTGTTGTTGTTGTTACCTATAGCTTTATTGGAGCTCAATCTAGTACAAATTTGGCCATTTACCGTAAAAACGAAAAGAACATATTAAAACATATATAAACAAAAACCATCAAAAGGTCTTAAAAACAGTTGGAAACATAATAAATATTCTAAGGATAATTATTTAAAAAGCTAGGAGCACCTTAATAAAAGTGCGTGTAATCAGTACATATTTTCTGTGGATATGATCCTCATTACATAATTGGAAATATGATTCTCATTACATAGTTTTTATCAATTCAAATATGGTACAGAGTTGTCAGATAGAGAGGGCATTTTAGCCAAGCATCTGAATTAGTGATTTAGTTTGTCTCTCTACGGTCATTTTGTGCACACTTTGGGCTAATTAGACAAGGACCTACAGTTTAATGCGGATTCCAAACCACTAACAAACATCCCTTCCACCGCCAGGATTCGAACCTCAAACATGTGGTATCAAAGGCCAGAGCACTAGCCAATTGGAATTTGAATTAAGGATACTTAGTTCAAAACTTTACAAGTGAAACAGAATTTAAAATTCCTCTGTTATGAGCGTTAAACTGTAGGTCCTGGTCTACCTAGCCTAAAGTGAGAAAAAAAAAAAAAAAAAAAAAAATGACCATAGAGCGACAAACCAAACCAAACCTCTATTTATGCTTAAAATGGATTTAATAAATCTGAAGGGTGAAAAGTGCATTCATTGAACTCTAGGAAAAGGAAACGAACGTACACACTCAATCCCTAGTGATGTTCGATTCAAATTGCGGTTTCATAAGTGAATGCAATATAGCAGTCTACCTTTTAGTGCGTCCTGGATAAAAGTTGAATCGACTGCAAATTTATTCTTAAGACGAATGGCTTCAAGTGAAAATGTCGAAGATACGTAAATAATAACAACACAAACACTATTAATGAGAAAAAGTAATTCTTATAATGGTAGAATTAAAATCTAATAATAAACAAAAGACAGTTTGTTTTCCTTTCTTAAGGGTATCAAAACTTTGAAGACTCAACATCTTTCTTACGTTCTTCCATTAACATTATTACATTTTTGCTTTTTTATCAAAGAGCTTTGTAAGACGTACGTCATGATGAATCTTTATAACAGAAATCATATTGAGCTCATTGTCTTGCCGAACTATCGACGTCCGATCTTAGACCGTTTGTCTTCCAAATCCTTGACCGAAAGTGGACTTTTATCAAAGCCATAAATTTCTGGCTTAGAAGCAGTTTTCAAAGCACAGTTTCATTTTCAGTATGTTTTTCAAATATATTGCAGTCAAGAAATATGAGTCTCTTCTTCTTTTGAATCTTGGGAAAAAAAGTTCTTTGCGTCTGTTCCCTCATTTTTTCTTTTTTAAAGATAGCTTAATATCGAGGATGTAGTGCGAATGAAATATTTTGTTCACCTCGTGAATCATTTCAGATAAAAAGAAATAGAATATATTTATTGCTGACTAAAGAGAAAGGACTCGAAATTTTGAGTTTCATATAAAATATATTAAGTTTCAAGGTAGTGCTTCTCACACTATGCACGTAGGATAAAAATTACTCATACGATACATATATTGTTTCGAAAATTATAGTATTCGTGATAATGTTCTTTTATTTTCCATATTTTTATTCACATTTTTTTTAATTTCAATTTTAAAATGAAAAAAAAAGTCTGAAAATAAAAACTCATGCTTGAAAACACAACCTTACTTCATATAATTCGGTTTTCGGTCCTTTACTTAAAATTACGCATTAAAACCATAAAACTATTATTAAAACAAGATATTTAATATATATATTTCCACTCGTGATAATGTGTGTAACTAACGTGATCAACTAATGATAACGTGCGTAGATAGCGTGCAGGAGGTTTTGGGGTCAAATCTTCTAGCTGTATTCGTTGCAATCACTGCTTCATTCAGTAGTAATGGAGTTTTATGGCGATTGTGTAGACGTGTATAAACATCTCTACAAGTCTCTAGGTTTCCTCCCGATACGATATACTACTACCACACACGCCATTGTGCTTAGAGCTGCGGTGCCCCCTTTATAGTTCGGGAATGTAGCTGAAATTATGTATGCACACTATAGTGGCAAAAATTAAATGGGTTTAATCAAATCAGGTGATTAGAAAGAGGAGTGGCAATGAACATTGCAATAATTATCTTAATATAATGCCAGAGTGAATGCCGCGTGGTTATAGAAATGCAATGCTTTCGCAGGTACTCATATAAAACACAAATGCAGCACAATTATCCCTGATAGTCCTTCTCCATAACTCAAAGCTGGGCTATTTGTGGCATACGTAACGAGATCTATCACCTGAGGAACAAGAGATCTATCACCTGAGGTTAGGTAGAATAAATATTTGAGCTGGGGAAGTTTCTTCATTGAATGATCATGCGGATATCAGACTGAAAGTGGGGGTAAATTAGCAGGTCTCGATTATGCATTAGAAGCAAAAACTGAATCTGCTATAAATGATCAAGCATCTGCCTTAAGTACCTGGGCATGGCATTTGAAAGCAATGTATCATATAACTTCTTAGCCTTTTGAATCAATAAGTCAGTAATTATTCTCAAAGCAATACTTTTTTTCCCGTTTCTTAACGGAGAACCACATCTTCAGGGTCTAACAGCCGAGTGACTAGCGTTCTGGCACTCGGTGCCACAGACTTTGGGTTCATGTCCTGGCGGTGCTATGGATGTTTGTAGCGGCAAACACTTCCACTTTACACCGTAGGTCCCAGTCTAATATGATTATGGACGTAGAGCTGACAACCCTGATGTTTGCAAAAATTTAATAGGTTCAATCAAATCAGATCAGATGAATAGAAAGAGAAGTGGCAATGAACATTGTAACAATTATCTTAATACAATACCAGAGTGAAGGAAATCCAAGTGGTTGTAGAAATTACAATGATTTTGCGGATACCCATATGATACGCGAATGCCGCATATTTGTCCCTAATAGTCCTCCTTCATCATTTAAAGCTGGGTTCACTAAAGATGTTTCCTTAACATCTCCTGTCTCGAAATGTGCCTGTAAGCAGAGGTCCTTGGACGCCCTGTTGTGCCAATGAAGAATTACATTTTCTTCATATATATGTTCGGGTATTATGCATCCGGAGCAAATCAGTGATCTTTTCTATTACCGATATTACAGACCTCTCCATTTAAGACAACGTTTTTAACTGCACTTGATATGTAACCTACCCAGCATGGTCAACATTCCACTCTCGCGCCATATAAATATATATATATATATATAAACAACCAACCCTACCAGAGAAATTCCAAAAAATATGTAGACGGTCCCCCCGAAAATGAATATTAATTCCTTCACCAAGTAGCTCACACGCCGGGACTTTTCAAGCGACAACTTTGACTCGGAGAAATACGATAATTGGACAAACCCAGAATCGGAGGGAAGAGGATTTCTTTTCAGTTTGGCTGCAGAGAACGTAGGGTGCAGAGCATGGGGCAAAAACGCTTAATCGGAAGAAGTGTCTGAGGTTTTCATATCATTGGATGCGATCTCGCGTCTTTGAAGTTATGGCCCCAGGCGACTGCGATCGGGATTTGTTGAGAGATAATTTGCGAAGAAAAAGGGGTCTTTTTCCCCAGAAAAAGAGGAGATATCTCTCTCTTATAGCTAGATATCGGAAACTTTGGATAACAGTTGGTTGAATGGATTTCTTAAGAAATCCTTGTGTAGGTGTCACCAGTTGAAATCTCATTACTTCGGATATTAATGGAAGGAATTGTGAAGGTTTGTATATTAATTTAAAATGTGGTGTGTTTGATGTTATTTCTTGTAATATGCAGGAGGAAGATTAAACATGTCAAAAGAGAATGTGTGAAGGTTCGTATACTAATTTAAAATATGGTGTTTTGTTATTATTTCTTGTAATAAGCAGAACGAAGATTAAAAGTGTCTAAAGAGAATGTGTGAAGCTTTGTATATTAATTTAAAATATGGTGTTTTGATATTATTTCTTGTAATATGTAGAAAGAAGATTAAAATATCAAAAAGAATATTTTCATCTTATGCGAGTAATGGTTTTTGATGAAGAATTTATGCTAACTTTTTTTCGTTGTGTTCGACATCAGTCATAACAATAAAAATTGACGCTTTCAAACCAAATGTAACTTCCTTCTTCAATGATGCAACAGTCACATGATAGACCAAGGTCAGCTGCCTACTGGCAGATTTTGAGACAGGAGATGTTTTCTTTTTACGGGGTTGGGATATTAACCCTTCGACTAACAGTCGTATTAGACCGGGACTTTCTTTTTAAAGTGGAGTCCGTACCACAACAAACATCCATGACACTGCCGAGACTCGACACCGAAACTTGTGGCACCGAACGCCAGAGCACTAGTCAATCGGCCATCAAATTTAACTTTTAAACTTTAAAAAATATATTGCAATAATCTTAATGTTAATGAACAGAGAAAGGCCTAATGTTTTCAATAAAACAACAAATTTTAATGTCAGATTAATAATGGGCAAAAAAAAAATCAAAGCATTATTATTATTATTGTTATTATTATTACTGCCCTAAACTAGTAAACATTGAAAATTTTATTAAATAAGTAATAAATGAGTTATGACGTTGGAAAAGACATTAAATTAACAATTTAAATTAGTACATCAAATTTTTATTTGTTAATTTGCCAGCCATGCTTTGCTTTAGTTATCTTTAACATTTAATAAGTTGTATTTAAAGGATAAACAAATCTTTGCGTTTGTAATCTATTTTAACCTCATAGGGACATTTTCAAAGCTATTGACGATTTTTGGTGTTCCATGAACCCGAAAAACTCAAATTAGGTGGTTAACTGCGTATGCTTTCAGAATCGATTTTCTTTGTTTCTGAAAATAGTGCCTGCAACATATGCCGACAGCGGATAATCGAATTTTCTCAATTCGTAAGCTGGGATGAACATATTACATTGAGCGACACTTGAAGCAAATAAAAAATGATTTTGGATGTGCATAACTCTTTATATTATATATAGCAATTAATAAAATATATTTAATATTTAGTATTTAATATCATTGGCGCCTGATGCCGAGTGACTATAATCAGCCCTAGCGCTCAGTGTCACATGTTACGGGTTTCGAGTCCCAGCAGTAATATGAATGTTATAGTGGTTCGGAATTCACTTTAAAATGCAGTTCCTGGTCTTATATGACTGTTGGACGTGAGAAATGACAACTTTACTCTGTAAAAGAAAACATGTCCTGTCTTGAAATCTTCCAGTAGGCAGACGGCCTTGGTACACTATGGGGCTGTTGCATCACTGATAATGATGATATAGTATCATTAACAAGTGGTCGAATTACCTAGTTGACAGCATACTGGTTTGTCAAATTAGGTGACCCAACCAACAAAAACGAATTTAAAATTTCTATGTTTATATCGGTTTGGTTTGTTTCTCTACGGTCATTTTGTGCACACTTTGGGCTAATCAGCCAGGAGCCTACAGTTTAACGTGGATTCTGAACCACTAATAAACATCCATTCCTCCGCCAGGGTATGAGCCGGAGATGAGCAGTTTAAAATCGTACATCCGAAAATCCTTCTACTGGGTTCGAGAAATAATATATAAATTCCCCAGATGCCACTCCTATACAGTATTCCTGGCTAAAACATGAGTAAATGTATTGCAAAATGAGTTGCATCTGCAGTGCACCCCGAATTACGCTGAATCTGCTATACATATTCTGTTCAAAAACACAAGTAACTTCACGTCTAAATGTTAACGTTAAAAAAAATAATATTATTAAAATTAATTTTAACAAAACAATTTTTTTTTTAAATTTTTTAAATTCCTTTTTTTTTTTTTTTTTGAAGAAAGAAATCCTGCAAGAAATTTACAACTGTGTTATATTTCCATTGTTCCAATTAAGCATTAAATAACTCGTTAAAACTTTTTTTTTATATAAAATAATGAATAACAATAGGGAAAAGAGATGGCAAATAGATTAAAGGCATATCAATAGCACATTTTCCATTTTTAAAATATATCAGGGATAACAATTAAATACAAAATCTAAAACTTTAATACGAAAACAAAGGAACTTTTAAATGAAAGGATTTAGAAAGTCGAAAATAAATAAACTATACGCTAGAAATTAAAAGTTTTCCATGTACTTCTGAAAATTAAACGAGACGAAATATCTACTTTTCTTTTTTAATTTAATCTGTTACAGCATCAATGCAAATAAATTTGAAAGAATATTTAATTCGATGCATTAAATATTTCAAATAATATAACGTTTTCAAAATAAAAATTTTATATTAAATAAGTTATTCTTTTAATGAACAATAATACACAAAATATTTGCCAAAAATAACTTTTTCTACTGGAAGTATTTATTTACAAGTCATTTCAATAATTGTGAAAGCAAAATTGAAAACGTTATTTATTTGTTTGTTTTTTCCATTTAATCTACGTAATGGTTGACTTGACTAACTAGAAAATTAAATTTGAAAGTGTAGATTTCTAATTAATAGTAATTTGTATACATTTAAAAAATGCATATATATATACCTAATTTAATTTTTTTTATATTTTGAAATATTTATCATCCATAAAATTACTCTATTGAACCAATTTTTAATAAATAATAAAAGTGCAAATTACAGTTGTATAAATATAAATTTCATCATAATCATCGTTTATGCAAAAGCCACACGGTGGGCCAAGGCCGTCTGTCTACTTGCAGGGTTGTCAGACCTACGCCCAACAGTCATATTATACTTGGACCTACGGTTTAAAGAGGATTCGAACCACTACAAACATACACGACACCGCCGGGATTCGAAGTCGAAGCCAGTGGCACCGAGTGCTAGTCACTCGGATATCAGGCTTCGAAATATGAATTTAATATGACATTATTTTAATTATTTTTGAATTTAGCATTTCAAATAATAATGATTAGCTTTGCAAGTAAAGTATTGTTTGCAAAGTAAAATTCAAATTACTTCTATAGACTTTAAAAATCCCATAACCATAGCTTTCATAATATGTTAACGTTTGTTTTTAAACGAATAATTCAAAACTTATAATTGGAAGTGATATATGTTCAATGTTCTGAGGCAAAGAAAACCAATTTATAATTTCAAAAATATTTCTTTATTAAAGATTAGCTTCATATTTTTTTTTATTTTCATATAATCTAAAAACCCGGTTTATTTATAAGAAAAAAAAAGTTGTAGAAGAGTTCCGATGAATAGAGCATTGGTATTCCGAAAAAGGAAACTTATTTCGAGCACCCTGCGCATATATGAGTTTCGGATTTTCGGCTTAGAAGTGGAGTTCTTCCAAGAATTCTACAATTACATGTTTTTAAATGTGTTAAATGTTGTATGTGCATAGTGTTTATGCATGTGTAAATAAAGCTGTGTGTTCTCCAACCTGTGCCTCAAGTATGTAACCCAATCACACCCAGGTTACAATACGATCGCCCACCTACACACTACAGTATATTCCTGTAGCTGTTCAACTTGTTGATTGTTTTTGTAATATAGTAACTAACGTTTACTTCATGATTTAAGAAACAATATGGATTGTTTGCAAATCATTACTATTGCTATATTTTCAATCGAATGTCACATTTGCTTCATTTTGAAAGTGTTTATAACAACAATTATTCATTATTTATTTTAATCTACTGGAAAAAATATTTTAAATTCCTACCATGTGTATTTTTACCCTGTCATTGAAAAAAACAAAAGTGTTATTTAAAAATTTTTTTTTTCTTTTTTAAGAATACCTAAACAATGATCCACTCCCAGATGGAGGCTGCCAAAAATGCAGGGTGCGTGTTCGCGTGCATTCTCAGCAAGAGGGATGTATTTCTGTCCCCTTTCAACGCTGTTTTTCAATTGCAAACACACACGCATGCTGTCACTAGTAGCAACCCAGCGACAACGGCGCTGACAAGCGTCGAAGCGAAAAAGAACCGAAATGAGATTCTTTCCCATTACAAGTATCTAGTTTTTTTTCTTTCTTTCTTGCTTCACAGAAAACAGTCGGGTGCCTTTCCACATCAACTTCGCTGCTCTGCGCTTTTCCTAAATGAAGTCTCTCCGCCGGAAATGCTACTGCATCAAGGCCCTTACTACTCCTTTTTTTCTATCTCTCTTTCCAGGGAATACAGACGAGAATCTAATAGTAGATGAATTAATCAGGAGCATTTTTCCAGTCTGTGGAGGGTTTGATAGATTATGGCTATCAAACTCTCGTCAACGGATTGAGGATTAACAACGGAAACACTACTTTGCGTGTTTGCTTCTTCTTTCTTCTTTTTCCCTTCCTCTCTGGTCTCCCAAGGGTGCTTTTTCTTTTAATCAACTCATTGGAAAGGAGTGATTGGATCAGTTAATCCAGCTTGATAGAAGTGCCTCCATGAATAAGTGTGGTTAGATTACTTTGAGATTGTTTTTATTTGGAATTATTTAAAACGGAAAGGTAATGGTGGTTTATAACATAATTGTGGGTAAAAGCATAATGGTGGGTAAACACATAATGGTGGTTTATAACATAATGACATAATGGTGGTAATGGTGGTTTATCATAATAGTGGTATTGGTGGCTTATAACATAATGGTGGTAGTGGTGGCTTATAACATAGAGGTGGTAATGGTGATTTATAACTTATACATAAAAATCTTTGTTGTTTACTTACATATCCGTCATAAGTTTGTGCAACTTGAATTGGTGGCAGACAATCACATTCATAGAATAAGATATTGGATTAAATGCAATGTATAAAATTATAGCTACCATTATTATTTTTAACGATCGTAATGATGAGATTTATGTAATTCCACTTTGAAATTAGAGACTTCCATATAACACATGGGATCATGACAATGTTATACGAAGAAGGCTTTTGTAAGTTTTCAAGTCATATATTTTAATTTATAAGCCCCGCCTACGTTTGAAATCTTCGTCTGAATCATCTTCTATCAAATAAATGGATGATAAATATATGATTTGAAAACTTGCAAAAGCCCTCTTCGTATAACATTGTCATGATCCCCGTGTGTTATATGGAAGTCTCTAATTTCAAAGTGGAATTACATCAAATCTCATCATTACGATCGTTAAAAATAATAATGGTAGCTATAATTTTATACATTGCTCTACTATAATTATATTCCATCATTTATTTACCTTATTAGATAAATTATGTAAATTATAGCATGCGATAAAATAAAAGAAAGATTTGTTTGAAATTATATTTATTTCGTACTATTTAAAATGGAAAGATAATGTGGTTTTATGACTTATACATAGAAAGCCTAGTTGTTTACATAAATGGTTGTCTCAAGTTTGTGTAACTTGAGTTGTGGCAGACAATCACTTTCATAGAGGAAAATGATACTGGATTATAAAAGAGTGGTTTTTTTACAATTACTAAGAGACTACTAAGAGATTTAACAATAAATAGAACAGAAAAATTATTATTCATTTTGAAATTGGTAAATCTTTCTTTTTATTTTTTTTTGTATGCCATAATTCTTTATATAATTGTTGTTCCCTATTTAAGAACGGACAAATCTTGCGTTTAAATTATAAACAAGTAATAAACAAGCAAACAATGTGAATATCGATGATGTTCATTTTGCATTTTGCACGATAGTGATCTGAGTGCAAATTATGATATTTTTTTTTTTTTTTTTTTTTTGTTCTAGCTTATGGACAGTGGTTCGCTATTTAAGAACCCACATATTAGATTAATCATGAGTTTAAATTATATATGTAAACAAAAAAACTAAAGAAAAAATTGGGGTAGTATTTTTGAAATTATTAAATAATTAAAATATCTCTTACCCACCATCTTTCAATGTCAGAGATAAGGGCAATCGTTTATTTAGTAAATTATCAAATTGAATGATAAATTTAAAAAATATAAAAAAAAAGGTGAAAAGTTAAAGATGACCAGCAATGCTCTTAAAGCGCCAGGTATACTTAGCATCCACTTTCTTTTCATTTCTAAGCCTACGTTTTGCGCCTGAGAAATCCACATCCTTTATTTTTTTAAGAAGCATTTCACCTGGTGAAATTTCAATTTCTAAATTGCGCATCCATCACACTCAGAATAAGGAAGATAACAAAGAAAGGTTTCCAAATGAAAAGAAAGAAAGGAACAGAATGGAACAAAAAATAAAAATAAAAGTTCGCGAACATCATTCAGATTAAAAGGAAAGAGAAGAGAAAAACGAAAAGAAGAAAAAAAAAAAAGAAGCACTTTACCTACGGGACTTGCACAGTTTCCTTTCTGCTATATTAAAAGTAATCTTTTTGTCTCGTTCTTTATTTATTAAAGGGACCCGACGTCCTACAGGATATTTTTATTTCCTGTTTTGTTCGAATGTTCGTTTCATACTCCTTTTGTTTCACTACTTAGTTACGATTGGTTGATCCTTTTTGCTTCGGATATCTATTCAAATATGTATCAGCGTTACTGCAGCAGGTGATGTACAGCAGTAAAAAGGACTTCAAACATATTTTATTTTTATTTGTTTATTTTATTTTATTTATTTTTTTTTTTAGTTTTTTATGTAACGTATAGGTCCTCCAAGATAAATTTTGCTTATTATTTATTTAAATTAGATTTTTTTTTTTCTCTTTCTTGGACTTCACGTTTTTTGATATTTTTTTATTAAATTTGTTGATCCGTTTTTGTTAGGGTATGTATTTTTGACGTTTGAAGAAAAATTATGGTTCTAAAAGTCCATGCAATTTTATTGTGAAGTTCTCATAAATAAACATGCGAGAAATTTTATGATAAATTTATAATGTAACAATAGAGTATATTTATACCGTATTTTTTCTTTTAGCGCATGCGCATTTTAACAATCTGTAATAATTGTCAGCATGCGCGTGAAAAATATCAGACGATTTTGTCTTGAAGTGGAAAAACTCAATAAAATAAATAAAGCTTAACAGTTTTAAAACAAGCTTAAGTTTAAATTTAATAAAGTAAAAAAAGCTTAATAATAAAGCTTAAGTTTAATAGATTATACTAAATTAAACAAATTTATAAATAATAGAAAAGGCATCTGAAGATGAAATTCCTTATATAAACTATTTTATGAGTAATTTTTATAGTGCACTAATTTGATCAAATTAAATAATGTACATGAATGATACACTCTTGAAAGTTATTAGAATAAAATATAAATCACGGTGCTTTAAAAGAAAAGGAAGAATTCCAGGAATAAAAATCCTAAGATTATTAAATGATTATAATACTGTACATCACCTTGAAAGTTAATAAAATGACGTTTCTTTATCTTTTCCATCAATCTTTTAAAAAGATTTGTGAATTTTAAATTTTCCAAAATAATAAATCTACATCTTTAAGCATCGATGTCATGGTGGCCAACCCACGGCCCGACATGAAAATTTTTCCGGACCGTGAGATTTATCACACTTTTACAAAAATAGATTTATTGTATAATGGCTAAAATAGTGAAAACCAATAAAAAAAAAACATTTGGCTTTGGGCTGACAATTTCAATCAACTGACAATTTCAACAATCAACTGACATCAAAACTTTTTTTCTCAATCTACTGATGAGAAAAAATTAACTTTGATTTTAAAATAATATTCCTGCGAATATATATGACAGATATTGCCTGTTTTATTTATGCGTTTACAGATATGAAAATGAAAGCTAGCCAAGTGAAAGAGTGGAGAATAAAATATCGCATTAGTAAAATAAATAATTTTTAATGATTTCATTTTTTTTATTTTATTTATATTTATATATTTTTTATATTTCATTTTTAGTGTTATATATTTCTTTACAATGTGCATTTAGTATCATTATTATTATATTATCTATGTTTACATGTAAGAATAATAGTAAACACAATAATAATAAATCAAACTGTTTCAATTTTTCACTCCAAAACATGTCTATAGCGGGTCTAAATCTAATATGGGATTATATAATTTTATATGCGGCCCGCGAAGTTATGATGCATTTCGAAAGTGGCCCGCAAAATTATTTGGCTTGGCCACCTCTGATCTACATAATTATCAGAAGTATAACAACAAAAATAAACGAATAGTTCAAAGTTTTTGTCTATGGTAACTTACGTATGCAATACAATGACATTGTGAAATCGTAAACAAAAACATTATTATGCTCACAATCAACCGTCGTTATTACAAAAAACATGTATAAAAAACAATAAAACAACACATGCCTCTCAAACATTTTTTTTTTTTTTCACAAAATGAAAAAATAATAACATAAAGGTCCAACTATGAACCCAAAAACAAAAACTAATCAACGCCACAGTACATTTCCCTTCAATTCCAACTGTTCCAACAACAAAACAAAGCGAGACGCACCACCTGCGCTTTCAGAATCAAAAGCTGCAGAACCAGCAGATCAGAGAGACAACCCGGTAGCTGGTGGTTGATGACGATGATGAAGCCTCATCCATCATCATCAAACAAACGCAGGAAATCGCGCCACATGCGTCTATTCTCCGGCGGGCGTCCTGGGCCACCAATTAAAATCAAGACCTCTTTAGTTACTAAAAATTGAGATATCGCCGCACATTTGGCACGTCAGGGAATGTGGGATGGAGACGGTTCTAAGAAGTCTTCTCTTTAAAAAAATTCAAATTGTTTTATTATTATTTTTAACTGTGAGGTACTTAAACTGCTTACTTTTTAACATTTATATTTTTAGGTGTGCGTTTTTTTAAATTGCTTTCAATGCTGAGTACTGTCCTTCGCATCATTGGCCACTAATATAAGTGAACATATGCATAAGCATGTGGCCACTAATGAAACAAGATGTAAAGGATTACAGTAATGTAATGTAATACAGTCATTGGCATCATTGGCCACTAATATAAGTGAGTATATGCATAAGCATGTGGCTGAGTAAATCATTGGCCACTAATAAAACAAAATGTAACGGATGTAATACAGTCATTGGTCGCTAATATAAGTCAGAATATTAACGTAATAAAACAAAATGTAACGGATTATAGTAATGTCATTGGCCTGAGTAAATCATTGGCTACATTGGTCAATAATATATCATTGGTCATTAATATAAGTGAGCATATGTATAAGCATGTCACTGAGTAAATCATTGGCCACTAATAATGTAATGGATTCGCTTTACTCAGGTACATGCTGATGTCACTATTTTAGTGTTACCATTACTACATTGCCACCACTTTGATGTACCGCAATATGAAGGAATATTTTTAGAATATCTGACAAAAAGAGGAAGAAGTTTGAATATCACTTTAAGAGGTTTTTTAAAAATTGTTTTCAATGCTGAGTACAGTCATTGGTATCAATGGCCACTAATATAAAAAATGTAACCTGATTCGCTTTACTCAGACACATGGTGATGCCACACTTTAGTGTTATTACTACTATGCTGCCACTACTTTGATGTACCGCAATTTGAAGGAATATTCTTGGGATGATATCTGACAAAATATATTGTCAATATATTTTGAATATCACCCCCTTTATAAAGTTGGCTGAGGCCTGCTTGGCCGAGTGTCTAGAGCTCTGGCACTCAGTGCCACAGGTTTCCGCTGCGATTCCCGTCGGTACCATGGATGTCTGGAGTGGTTCGGAGTCCACTTTAAGCCTAAGGCCCCGATATCTTATGATTGTTGAGCGTCACGAAGCCAAGTCAGACTTCTACCTAAGGTGCTCCATTACACAGAAGCTGCCCCCTCACTTCAACCATGAGTCCATACAGGTTCGTGGGCTTGGTCTAGCTTTCTACCAAGTGGGATAAGGAAGAACAACATACGGTTGGCTAAAATTTTATCCAGTTCATCGTCAATTGTTATTTTAATTTTTGCTTCGACTTGTTTGTCAGGTTTGGAACAGAGATTTCCAGTTCAGAAACCTATGCATTAACTAAAGCAGCTACCAGGCTTAGAGATAAATTGTCAAAAAAATATGTTAATAAATTTAAAAATAGCGAAAACTTATTGTACAACTGCAATTTAGAAAAATTAATAAAAGGAAACCAATTATTTAAACTCAAAAATGGCGGTATCAGCATTAAAATGAAATATATACCTCAACTTTCCTTCAAATCAGTTCAATTACCATTTTCATATTTAATTTCCAAAAATCAAATTTTCGTCTGAAGTTTGAAAAGATCCCTTCTATTATGTATTTTCTTTCAGAGTAATTGAATTTGAATATAAGAACTAATGTTATTAAAGTAATAGCATTCAAATTCAGAATTGGTTTTAAATTGAAAAACATTACGTTAACATGAAATTTAAGATGTAAGAGAAAACTATTGAACAGTTTTAAGTTAATAAGCAGAAAACAAATTTGAATGGATTAAAAAACTTTTTTTAATTCTTTCGTAAACAATATGTCTGCTATTTTTTATTTCGTTTAATATTTCCTAGCCAGTTTATTGTTTTATTTTGCAGTAACTTTTGTTAATTGCTAACTATCAACAATATTATTCTAGTAATTTTCAAAATTATAATATAGATAAATAATAAACTGGTATCTTTAAAAATGATTTTAATAAAAAGCCATTTTACAGTTAAAATTTAAAAACGTATTTAACTATAGTAGACAGAAAGCTTTAAAAGTTTTAAAATAATAAGCTGAATGCTTTAAAAAAAAAAAACAAACATGTAATTTCGTTTTTGCAATATGTAAACAAATTATCCCACTAAAATGAAAATGTCTTTTAGCTGAACATTTTTTCTTAAATGCACTGCAAGAAAACTGAAAAACTAAAAAAAAAGAAACCAAAAGAATATAAATAGGATGCTTTAAATCATACAAATGCTTAATTATTTATAATCTTGTAACTATTTTATAATTGCAATACTTAAAATACTACATAAATGTAGAATATAACCTTTTTGATAAATAACAAATAAGTTTTTAGTTTCAGCTTAAATTCCTCAAGAAATATTCTCGTAAATGATATTTAAACTCCAAATTAAATTAATTAGCAATATTTGATCACCAACTTTAACTATTAATAATAAAATGATTCAGTTCTATGGCAACAAAAATCAAATCAAATTTAATACAAACAAAATAAATTTGTCATTATAAAAGTGACTATGCATTACTTAACTTATTATACAATATGAACCAGAAGTCAATATACTCACGAATTTATTTATAACTTTTTAACAAATATTGATTTTATTTCAATTCATGTTCTATAAATGAAATCATAGTAAATGATGAAAGTGTGAGTCGTTTATTTGTTTGTATGAATTAAAGTGCAAATAGATTTTGGCATTAATCGCAATAGTGCAATTGTTGAAAATAGTACAATAATGGTAACAATACAATTGTTGTTATCAATTTCTTTAAATTCCTGCACACCTTCCGTATTGTATGCATGGAAATTTTCATTTCTTCACAATTCTTTTGAAATGTTTCGTACAAGACTCCAGCTTGGTCAAATAATCCTTTCAATGATTTTCTGTGAAATTCATATACATATATGTAGGTTTGTAATCAAAAATCAAATTACATATTATTATTAATTTATTTTAAATAATATTCATACATTTAAATTAAATTGAAAATTTAGGTTTGTAAATGGAATTTAATGTGAGTAATGCGATTGCAATTCATTAGTAATATCCAACAAATTTGATTTTATACCCTCTGTTAATGCATTTCGAAGATAACTCTAATTCATTTCTGTTGGCATTGCAGAAAATGTTACTTCACACATATATGTAGAACTGAGATGCATTCTCATCCATTAATTACCAAAAGATTTTCTGTAAATTCTCGGATTGTTCTTTCTCTCATGTCAATTAACTCTTCAACTGCTGTTAAACAGTTATCTCCTACTTTGACGAACACAGCTTTACAGTAACATTTTCTCTAATTTTCTTCCCCAATTTCAAATCGTCTCCTTGGTTGGTTTATATCTTGTTGTGAATTTCTGTCTAAACTCAATACGTATGATAGTGTAGTATACATACAGTAATGTTCAATTAGATTAACAATTATAGTATAAAAATTATAGTTTATTGCTAAATTATAGTTTATTATACTATTAAATTATAGTTTATTATACTATTAAATTATAGTTTATTATACTATTAAATTATAATTATAGTATTATATGCAGTTCGACATATAATATCTTTCCTCTACTGGCAGTGACATGATGGAAAATGACGTCTTTCTACATAAATATTCAAGTGAAAACTAAATCTTCAGATTCGATCATGTAAGCCTATTTGTAGATCATGAATTGAATTATGTGTATCTGTGGTTACAATTATATGTTTCCATGTATTAAAGAATTGTTAACATTGTCAATTGTCATGGGCATATCGACTGTTGGATATATACAGGAATATTATTATCTATTAGATATTATACAGGAATATCTTTACCTAATAACTTAATATGTATTAAATAATAGTAACGTATGCGGGTACATCATTATATAAAAACTTATCGACAGCGGCAATGTACGTGCATTTTACCAGATGTAAATAAATTGTATATTTTGATTTTAAACTCTTATTTTATCTTATATTAATAATTTATTTTATAAATGATCTTAATTTTAATTGTTTGTGTTTATACATATCATTTTATTTGCCTTATTCTTTAGCCATTGCCTGACTTTGCCATATCAATCAAGAAACAATTCTTGCAAGGAGCCATTTTGATCACAGTCAGCCAAATTATTCTAGTGAAAGGAAACAATGTAATTAAACTTACCGACCATTCACACATAATTTTAGAAGGCTCTGTCTTCTATTGTTCATTGTTTATACCATAAAAAAAAAAAAGATCTTCTAAAAATATCGCCGGGAAAATTACGCCAAGACAGGGGAAAACTTACAAAAGCTCCTTTGTTTTCCTTCGTTAATTGGCGGGAAAATTGGGCCCCAACACAAGATCCAAGTCAGTCACATCCGACATATTAATTGTAATTTATTGAAAAATAAAATTTCCTAACTGGTTAAAAACCTATCGTTAATGAAATCAATTGACCGTAACAAATATTTTGTGCCTCAAATTGGAGAATATCTGGAAGAAAAACCGACCCTCTTACTGCAAACATAAAATGGTATTTAAAAAGATAATAAAAAAAAAAAAAAAAAAAAAAGAAAAGATTTTCGGTCTATGAACATTCTAAACAACTTCAGGGTTGCCTTCTACTTCTGATAGGGTCTTCTACGAATCTAGGTTCAAATTTCCCCATTAGCCACTATTTTATCGTCTGTAAACATCTACCCCAACTCCATTACTGACAAGGGATATTGGTTACATGGAAAACGGGGACTGGTTAGTATCTTGTTGGAAGATATGTGACAGTTAGTTGCACAGGATAAGTCTCCGCCTGCATCCAGACTAAGATTCGAGCTGGTGTACTAATAATTTATTTTCCGCACTGCAGGAAGACTTGTTGATAAAGTAGCTAGAAACTTTTGATGAAATTAATTGAGTTTAGGTCCCATAAATGGATAGTGCTCTCAAGAAAATCGATTCAGCCTTGTTGTCATCAGCAAGGAAATAAATTACCCACTTGAAAACTAAAGGATGGCATGGAAAAAAGTAGCAAAGTAATGGATGAACGGAAATAAATATGAATCAAACCGTAATAGTTTGCACAAATAAGATAATTTAAGTTTAGGATATTTTTAGGGCATTTTCGTATTAGGTTTTTCTTTAAAATATTCAATAAATGAAAATGGTATTGATGTTATTCTTATCATGAGCTTCGTCATAATTAAGACACAAATTCATGTTTCTTTTTTTATTAAGAAGAAATATTTTAATAATAATATTAAATTATATATATATATATAGATAGATATTTATTTTCTTTTGTATTTAATTTATTTTAAAAATCAGAAACGTTTAAAAAATTTTAAGCATTGTTGATCATGTGTTGGTGAAGGAATGACAAGAAAAGGATAAGGATAGGATGACAAAATAATGGAATCAAGTAAAGGAAGGCAACAAAAGTAATAAAATGACGGATGAAGGGAAATAAATATGAATCAAATCGTAAAAGTTTGCACAAATAGGATAATTTAGGTTTAGGTACTTTTAGGGCATTTTCGTACTAGGTTTTCCTTAAAATATTCAATAAAAAAAGAAAGATATATTGTCCTTACCAGAAACTTCTTCTTAATTAAAGCACAAATTCAAGTTTTTTTTTTATGAAGAAATATTTTAATAATGATAATAATATATATATGTATATATGGATTTATTTTATTTTGCATTTAATTTATATTAAAAACAGAAATGTCTAAATTTTTTTTTTAAATGTTGTTGATCATATATTTGAGGAGTCAACTAAAGGATGGCAAGAAAAAGTAGCAAAATCATGGATGAACGGAAAAAATATGAATCAAATCGTAAAAATTTGCACAAATAGGATAATTTAGTTTTGGGTTATATTAAAAATTATATTGCTTTACAATAAAAATGTTATTAGAAAAAATCGTAAGTTTATATTGTGAAACAGTGAAATAAAGAAATTAAAAAATGAATAGCAAAATGTTCCAACTTTCTTTTATTTGCAACTTATTTTTCTCAATGATACATTACGAAACATTTTGGGAACGCGTGACACATTACGAACCTTTCCAAACATTACGATAAGCAAAATATCGCTTAATCTCACAAATATTTATTGGAAAGAATGGGCAACAAACAATCCAACAAAGACGACCCACATAAAAGCGATGTCCTCCAGAAGAAGAAAAACCCAAAATGACGAATTCATCAAGAACGCCATGCTATTTCCTCTTCATAGAAAAAAAAAAAGGAAAGGAAGAAAAAAGATCACATTGAATCCTACCTGAAAGATTCAGAAGAAGAAAAAAAAAAATACCAAAGGTGTGGTACAAGGGTCATCCTCACTAAACACGTAAGCCTCGTCTTGCGTGTCGCCGAAGTATGTACCCAGGAAAATCTGCACTGGATTAGAACGCCTGCAACGCAACGGACGAATCAATCGCTTTTCAATCTGTTGTGTGTGCGCCTATATCTACCTATTCGGTGAGGTCTCACCCCCTCTACACCCCCTACTGATAATATCTCTAAGTGTTACGTGAGCACCGTGGGGTTTTAGAGGGCTTCTGGAACTCATACTATCTGATGGGTCATCCCAAAACCTATAAGAGATATTGGGGAAATAACAGAGGGGATTGCAGAGATGTCTCAATCTGTCGAAAAATCTCAACAACTGAGTCCTTCCCCCTCCCAACTCGGTACCGTAACGTGTCACATGAAAGAGTATACGTGAATGCCAGCATGCGCGGTGGGGAGAGGGAAAGGGACTAAATCTCTGAATATGTCCCCATTAGGTGTCGACCAACATGGAAAGGGAAGATCTCCACATTAGGTAAATACAGAAGCTGAAAGTAATGGCCATTGAGAGTTACGTATTTTTAGAAATAATAGAATTGTGTTTGATTTAAGAAATATATATGAATCAATGTAAAAACATTTAAGTTTTCAATGTTTGGGAAGCAATAATTAATTATTCGTTAGCTTTTAGCATATCACAAATCAAAACAAGCTTTTGACAATTGTACTATATTTATTGACCTGATGTATATTGAAAATAAAGTCTAATTGTTAACATTTTATTACTAACACTTTTTGTAGACATGAATGTTGGATTATTTTATGACTAATTTTAATTCATCTATCGCCATCACGATGTATGGCTGATCGATGTCTGGTACAATTTTGCAAGTACATAATGACATTTTCGATTTTCTGGAGATGAAAATTTCTTTCTTACGATTATTCCTTTTTAAATATTAGCGTGCAATTTGTAAGATTAATCGAAAATAGATTTTTTTAAATATCAATTCACGGTAATAAGTTTTAATTAGTGTTTATAGTGTTGGTACACATTAGTTTACATAATTTTAATTTAATGATTTTTAAAAATCAAGGAAAACTGTTTTTTATGTTAAGAGCTTTCACACTAAGACATTGGGTGGCTTGGTGGATACGAGTAAGATTTCCACAAAGATCAGTTCGATACTCAATAATTGGTAAAGAACCAAATGTTGGTAATGGACATTTGAATCTATTGGTAAATGGTAATGTCAAGTTATAATGGACAATTGGTAATGGATATACCAACAATTGGTAATGGACCTATTTCGAGAATGATTGCAATAAATTCGTAACCAGAGCATTTTTAAATTGGATTTAAGGCGGGTGGTCAAACTTTTTAGATGCTATATTCAAAACTGCGATGACATTAAGATGTCCCACCTGGATTAGGTCAACGACAACTTTTCATCCATGATGTAAATGGCTGATTCAGGTGGTCCAAACATCATCATTATCCCTTTTATATATTCTAAGAAAAACAAGATTTAAAACTAATTCAGTACGAAAGAAATCAGTGAAGTGCAAATATCCTTAACAATTATCCTTCTTGAAAAACGAAATCAGCATCATCAAAAAATTCAACCTGGACGATGTAGATAAGAAATGACAGCAGATTTTTGAAGATCATATATTTTTTCTTAGATTTCAATTTATAGTAATAAAATTTAAGCAGTAATATTCCTCTCTGATATGCATCACATCACATAAATTTAATTTTCGATAAATTATTAATATTATTTTTTTTTTTAATATATAAAACTTGTTTTCTATGACAGTGATTTTTGCATGACTCAAGCAAAAACATGATTTGAAATAACTCAGAGGGAAAGAAATCAGTCAAATGCAAATGACTATTTCAGTGCAATTATCCTTTATGAAAAATGATTCCTGCATCATCAAAAAGCAGGCAAAAAAAAAAAAAAAAATTAAAAAACGCAGCACAAAAAGAAACAGATAAGAAACGACAGCATAGCTGATGCCAGTTATAGATTTCTAACTTAATTACCTAATAAAATGATTACTTGCGCATAAAGTAATGTGGTTTGACATTAATTGGATACGACCACCAGTGTAGCGAAATGAAAAAAAAAAAAAAAAAAAAAAAAAAAAGGAATAAACAGTCTTTTTTTAATTATTTTTCCTTTTTTTTTTTTTTTTTATACCTTATTAGATTCTTAACGAAGAAGATTTAAAATTACCTGCAACAAAATCATCCTCCACATAAAATTTTGTGGCCATGGCTAGGACAAAAGGTTTTTTCAAGCGTGAATGTCATATCGGATAAGTAATGAATTATTCCAAAATTTTAAAGAATTACGATTATGGAAATGAATCATATGAATAATTAGTAAGAATCTTACTAAAAAAAAATTATTTGTTTTAATAAATTACTCGATTGGATGGCCTTAATGACAAATGGGAATATTTGAAATTGAATTCATTTATTGAACAAAATCTTATGATTAATATTTCATTATGACAATTAAATTTTGAATATGAATGAATTAATCCTGTAGTTTCGTCTGTGCAGTATTATTGTCATCAGATGACACAAAATTGTCAACTAAATGAAATACATCAGCTGGTATATTTGAATATCCATTAATTGTCTGTGTAAATTTCAGTAAAAGTGAAATTGTAACATAAAATTAATCATTCAGCTTTTATTTGACTTTTGACGATTATTTTTGTATTTAAATGACGATTATTTTTTGTATTTTTATATATTTCAAGGAAAAATTATAATTTTCTTTATTTGAAAAATAAAATAAATTTAAATATATTTCAAATTTAATATATATGATACAGGATATATTATTAAAATATCAAAAAATTATGACAGCTACTTTTTAAAAATTTTAATTTGATAAATTAAGTTATAACGAAATCAGATTTTCTTGAAAACATTATATAATTGTTATTTTTGTTAAATCAAATATATTCGTTACATCATACATATAACCAGTGTTTATTTTGAATTGCACTCTAGTGAATCATACACTTCATGGGCGTATTCACCACAATGATTTCACATGTGACTCACGAACCACGTGTACTGATACGTATTCTAAACATGCTTGATGAGGTTTGGATTGCAATTTAGGATGCAAAAGTAAAAGTACGTTATAAGATTAACGAAAATAAACATTTTTGACATGTGTTAAACCTTACTAAAAAGGATACAATTTTGATTACTTGTTGTTATTGCTATATCACTTTCAGGTAAAAAGTGTCATTAAAAAAATCATTAGGCATATTCTATGTCTATTTTGTTTGACATATCAAACACATAATCGCGATAATTTTGATCTCCATAATAAAATTTTAAAATATTTTTAATTTAAAATATTATCCAAATATAACAATAAATTATTCAGTTTTGCTTAATCCTCTTTCAGTTAAAAAGAAAAACAGATATAGTTTTTAATTTATTACTGCACTTTTCAATTTATTCCTTCATTTTCAGTTTATTTTTCATTTTTTTATATATGTTCCTTCATTTTCAGTTTATTCCTTCACACTAACAAAACATCCATTGAATATGTTTTATATTTTATAATAAAACATATTTAATGCATGATTTATATATGCCATATTTATCATTGTGATTGCTTTCATTTTTTATTTGTGTGTTTTACAAAATGAATGTTTAAATTATAAATTCGAATCTAATAAAATATTTCTGATATTTCTTCAATTTTAGTTGAAAAGTCTTTGTTAAAAGCATATTTTACGTTGATTTTTCATATATCAAATATAAATGTCGGTTCTTTTCCCCTATCATTGTAAACATCTGGTTTAACAAACATGATTTTTAAGGTTTAAAATACAATTTATATAATAAATATATTTATGTCAACATTATGAAGATCAAAACACATTTTATTCCTACTTTATTTTACATACCAGTGTAAAATAAACAATTGCATTTTTCAATTATTAATCGTTGAATAAAGTATAGAACATGTTTACAAATCGAATATTAAATTTTCGAATATGTCAACATGTTCTATACCTATTTTATTTTATCAAGTTCAATTCGATTGTATTTTTTTTTTCCCCCTTTAAATTTCTGTAACCACCTTTTCAAGAGGACTTTTCTAAGATTTCGGAAAAGATTTAAATCGAACCTTAATATTCGACTTGTGTCATTCCTCTACGACCCCTATTCAGGGGTGGCCAATATGTCGCCTGACTGAACAGGACAGAAGCTGGAATTGTTGTAGCTGCTGACAATAGGCAAAAGGGGGAGAGAACTTTCAAAAAGAAGACTATTGACACTACTGCCGTTCCTCCGTCCCTGTGAAACAGCTTTAATTTATCGTTAAAGGGGCTGACACCCCCTAACAACCACCCCACCCCGGACAGCTGAACCAGCAGGACTTTATTAGTCCCGCTTAGGTTGTTGTTCACCCAAATCCCAGCTCTGATCCGCGGATTCCACGTTACAACACAAAATGGTTGCCTGCCCGGATTGGGAGAAAGAAAGAAATTATGACGTTCGTGTCAGGGCACATATTGAGATTGTTGACGGCCGGACAGAAGGGGGCAGGACCCACTGTGGGGATCTGTGGATTTGAATAAAGAGGGCGTTGTTGAGCTTGTTAGTGCGCTTTATGAGAGTGTAGCGAATTTCTGAGAGGAGCCGTTTGATTGGATTATTTGATTTATTGTAAAATGTAGCTGTATGACTTAATAAATGTAGTCCAGTGTAAAATAAGCACTTGGAATCTGGCATTTAGAGCTATTTGTGGTTAAACATCAGTTTTTTTTTTTTTTTTTTTTTCGCTTTATAAAGCCACGAATGAATTGTAATATATATCTCCTTTATCCTTAATTTAATACATCGTTATTTAATGTCTTTTCTATAGAGTCCTTATTTTCTTTTTGAATTTTTTTAAATTTATCATATGATAACAAAAAATACGTTATTTGTGGTGTTTTTAAATTGCATATTTTGAATTAGTTTTTATTAAAAAATGCCACACAGACAGTGGAAAAGAATTATTATCATTATTGTTATTATTATTATTATTATTACTGTCAGTTGCTATTACTGTTTTAGTATATTTTCCGTAGACATCATTATCTTGAAACATACGATTTGTAAACATACGTTATGCTCCCTATATATGTACATATGTTAATATATATTGTCATGTTTCAAATTATCTTATCAATATGTATAAGTACAAAATATATTTTATGAAGCATTAAAAAATATTAAATATGATTTTTTTTTTTTTCACACATGGAAAGTAAAATTATTTGTAACATTCTCTTGAAATGTGCTCTACTTTCACACGGAAATATCTATATCTATCTGTATCTCTCTTTCTCTGTCTCTCTCTCTCTATATATATATATATATGAGCTATATTCATTCTTTAACATAAATTTTTCTAATATTTTAATGCATTATGCATCTTTTTGTTTAGTTTTTAAAATAAACTGCTATCAGCATTATTTATTATTCAAATTCATTATTAAGATAATTTTATTATTATTTTTTTCGAAAATCAAAAAAAGACATTTTAAAATTAATATTTCTATTCTATATAAATTAATATTTTAATATATTATATTTTTAATATATTTTATATATAAAAATTTATATTTCATATTTCTCTATAATATTTCTTTAATAATTTTGACTTCAACCAAAATTACAGCTTTCATTAGAGTTTTTACTAACACTCATTTCCTTTCAGTAACATTCCTTTTCAGCAATATTCGATTTTTACACATACTTTATGCCAAATTAAAAGTTTTTATTTTACTTTTAAAAATTTTAAGCTGTCAATAATAATTTAAATGACACTTTGAAATCTCATTTAGATTTTAACAAACAAGTACAGAAAATGCTTTGTTTAACGTTGTAAGTCATTTCCATAAGGTAACGTTTTGTCATTTCAAATAATGTTTAGATTTGGAAAATAATGTATGCAGACGTCAAGTTACAAATTTTTATATCATAACTATTATAATTAGTAGGATAATTAAAGTAATTATTACTATTTGCATCATCAAAAAGATGATATAAAAAGTATTAAATAAACAAAAACATCACTCAATTTTGGATTAGAACTTAAAACTTTCCAGTTAATCCACCAGATGCCCTAATTACCATTTATTGTTTTTAATCTCTAAAGTAAACCGAGGCCTTCTTTAATGATATCTGCAAAACCTTAATCTTAGTTATTTTAAGCAAAAGAGAATTCGATTAATTTACTTTTTTTTTTTTTTTTATGGACTTACGCTTAAGGCTTTAAATCGGCGCTTTTCAGTCATAAGATTAAATTTTGTCAGCGACGTATCTTAATGCATTCCTCACTCTCAAACCATAATAGTCGTCTTTATTAAAATTTCCTGCAATTTACGTTCCATCTCTAAGAACTGGGCGCATTTCGTGGCGAATCTTTAAGACCAGCGTGTGTGTGATAGCAGACTATTTAGTAACTAATCCCACAAGAATGAGAAATGCACTCATTAAAATCTAGAAACTAATTTCTGCAGCGGCTAGTTCGAAGTTAATCAAAAAGTTCTTTTTCATCAGGGGAAGTTCTACCGCATTCTTTTAAGTTCGTTCATTTAGCGCCACTTAGGAGTAATTTATTTCTTGAAAATTTTCTTCGCTGGCATCAGATCGTGGACATCTTGGCTGAGTCGTTTAATAATAATACCAATAATAATCCGAGGGATCTGGCAACAGCCGTAGCGTAACCATGGAGACGGCTATCTGCCATTTTGTTCTTCATTATCAGACTTATGCACCGAGTTAACGTGAAAAATTAAAGGCGTTGCACGAATTATAATTACATTTCGTCAGGGAAGATTCTCCTCTGTTGAATTTTCAATTTATTGTGTTCGTCCTTTATTATCGAACGAGAAGCCATTTTTTATTTTTTATTTATATTTTTCCTTAATTTCTATCCGCCATTTTTTTTTTTTGTCTCTTATTTATTTATATTTTTTTCTTCTTTTAGAAACTAGAAATAATGCTTGAGTTAATTTATTCCAATTTCTATGCGTTGGAGGTTTCGGTTAGCAAGATAAAAGTTTTTCTTTCTCGACAGTTCATTTCATTTTAATAACGTAAATTCGTTGATAAAATGAAAAAAATAAAATTAAAAAAAAAAAGATGGATGTTTCAAGAAACGTTTTGTATGAAAAATTGCTCCTCAGTTAAAAATAAACTTTTTTTTTTTTTTTATTATTCGTTTAAAATAAAAATAAAAAATAAGCACGAAAAGGTAAAATTTAATCTATGTGCAATCATATTGGAAATAAAAAAGATTCTGAAGGCAATTTTTGAATTAAATTTGCCTTTTGTAATTTAAGATTTGCCTTTTGTAATTTAAATTTTTGTAACATAAAACTAAGAAGATATCTTAATACCCAAGGCACGTCTGTACTATGCATATATAAATTTAATACATACTTTAAGAATACTTAAAATGTTAAAAATAGTTCTTTTAATGTAATGCGAAAGTCTATATTTTAAAAGCTTTTCTTTAAAAAATACGCTCTGTGATTTAAGCAGAAGTAAATACACAATAATATACTAATAATAAATATAAACATACAAATAAACTTTTAACAAAATAAAATTGTTTTAAAATTTCTTTGTTAGTGGTTGATTTTTTTAGGATCAATGCGCTTTGAATGATTATTTTAGCACTATTAAAGTAAAAATATGTTTAAATAATTTTACAAACATTACAATATATATTTTATATCAATATTTTGTATCTTTTGTAAATAATCAGCATAATCATATGTACGCGCAGTGAGATAGCCTTTTCTATTATAAGCTATATGTAGTTAAATTTTCTTATATTTCTTCAAAGCACATTGGTTGTTATTGATTACACTTTTCTCCTTCTAAACTATTTCTTTACATATATAAAGAAATTCTTATAATTATATATATATATATATAATTTTATAGTAGCTGTTAACATTTTAGTTTTTCTTAAATGATTAGCAAACAGATTCTGCTTTTTCTCGCCTTTCCTTGCAATAGAATGTTATCAAGAAGAAAACAAACAGATCTATAACTTTTCAAATAATTCAATAAAATTAAACTGTGGTTTGTTTTATATTTGATGCTTAAAACAAACAAAACAAAAAAATTGTAAATTGTATTAAAAAAGACTTGTTCAAAAAAACAATCATCGGGTGGATTTTTATTATTATTATTTATAAATTAAAAAGATGTTGAAATAATTATTTATTTCAAAAACATATCAGCATTTTACTGTATCTCAAATAGACTGTACATCTTTTTTTCTTTATATTTCCAGCTCTTAATTTTCTTTTTCTCTGATACGGAAGCTTTGTTGGCATTTGCGATGATCAATTTTGAATCTAATTTAATTTCAATAATAATTATAATAAAAAATTGGTGGTGCGTAACTAGCGGTGGTAAGGTGCGTAACTAGCGTGCAGAAGAATCAAGGTTCGAATCCACTGGCAGCACTGTCGAAGCACCTCTTTCAAAAGCTAGGAGACTCGATGGCGATTGTGAAAACATGTGTAAAAATCAGCAAAATCTTGTGTGGCATTATGTGAAGACATGTGTACACATCTCTCATCGAGCGTCTATCCCCTTGGTATGAGTTTTTCCCACACGACACGCAAATGTGGGGCTGATACCGATAAAAGTCATCTCAAAAGGTTCTATTCTAATTCCCGTAGCTGGTTATTGTTCGTGGGATACATAATACAAGAACCTCCGATTTTCAACAAAAAGAAGAAGATAATAGAAAATTATGGGATGTATCTTATACAGAAAGGAAACTAGATGTCTTAAAAATTAGGTCAGGAATAGAATTTAAAAATAAAACAAGCCTTTAATTTCGTAAGGTTTGAAATGTTTGCCTGTTTCGTAATTTGACCCGCATCCCTCAGGAGATGTGATTAAATATATGAAATGCACATGCAATGGATTTAATTTAAACTATCTTACGCAACAACTAACAAAAAATTATTATTATCTTGCATTTTTTAAAAAATAAATCTGACTTTTATGAGAACAATACACTCGTTAGAACTGTACAGAACTTCATAAATTGGCTTAGTTCATGAAAAAAAAAAAAAAAAAGTGTATTTATGAAGATGCTTGGCGATCAATACGGTGAGTTCGGACCTACTCAAACAACTAAGTAGACGTTGATGAATTACGATGATGGATGATCCATGGCTGATGTCCCCTTTCATAAACTCGCGCATGAAGAGAAGTCGGAAAAATGTAAAAAGTCTGAGCGGATAGAAAAAGAGGCAAGAAGCGAAAACTGCTGTTAAAATGATTTAATAGGCAGGTGACAGTCGGATGGGTGAAAAAAATAGCTGGACGGAAGCGGCAGTGGAGAATAGAATTAGAAGAAAATGTTTTATACAAAACTAGGAAATCTACTCAGAATGGAATGAATGCCTTCAAAGATCAATGAAAAAAAAAGAAATGGTATATTTGAACCACAAGCATTCAAAAATTTTTCTTTAATTTGTGTCGTTTGTAGATTTCAAACAAAGCATTTTTTCCTGTTATATATGAGCGATCCATCACCAAGTTTTCACACTCCCTAGGAGAAGCAACTCGACTGCCTATATGACTCGAAATCACACAGCAAGATGGCCTAGCAGCGCCATCTACCAGCAATTTCTTGACGTGGTAGATGGCGCTGAGCCGAGGGAATGTGCAGAAACACTTCATTTCATACACCGATGCAGAATTAATAATACAAACACGGAATTAGCCGATATGCACCTGGCATACAGAGCTGCGAATTGTAATGAACGAGCAGCACATGCGCTTGTATGAATAACGTATCCAATTATTATCTATATTCATAAACTTAAATTATTTTCATGACTTTACACATCTTGATGTTTGACCATCTTTGATGTTTGCAACCATTTAGACGTCACTACTGCTCAGCAATGGTCTGGTAAACTGGCCTGCTTGATCTCTGGATCTATCATTCTCTGGTTATTTCTGCGTGCATATCAAGACACTGATGTATGTTACCTCTATTGACAGCATTTGCTGCATCACAGAGACTGCCGGGGAAATCCAAGACATGACCAGAATCTACCAGGATTTCAGGAATTCTATGCGCAGAAAATGTGAGGCTAGCATCACAGTTCGTGGACGATAATTTGCACAAATTGAACGCCTTTAACGACATTTGAAGATGTTGTTTGGCGAGGAATTTCATACTAAGTCAAAAGAGGACTTTAAATTCTTCTTTGTTACCTTTGATGATATACATTGATTACTAAACCATATATTCACTTACGTGATGCCCTATCAATCGTGATGCCATTTCAGAAAGCATTTCCTACACTTGGGATGCACGCATTTCCGCAATTGGGTTCTGAAGCATCTAGAGGTACTCTACCACTTATAGAATCTAGTATACATTGTGCTGGGACACCTTATATATATATATATATATATATATATATATATACTCTATCTGTTTTCTTGGATTTCTCAACATATCTTTGACCTAATGAGATAAGCAACATTGTTTTGAATGCAACGTTATCTCATTGTAAATTAAAAAATAGCACTAAAATTCATTGTGAAATCTTAAAGTGTATTGATTATAATACTGATTAAATAAAATCCATCTATTTTACATGAAAATATTGCGAGCGAATTGAATAAGAGCGAAGACTGTAATTTTAAAAATGTGTCGAAGCAAATTTCTTAAAAATTCAAATTATTCAAACATAAAAAAAAAAAATGTTTATAAGTTTCTACCCCTAATAATAGAGATTTTATAAGAATTTTTAATAAAATACTTCAAATCATTTCTTTAATTAAAACCAAACAAAAAATATTTTTGTGGAATAAACCTATAAATCAGAAATCAGAAAGATTACAGTAATAGCAAAAGTTTCGCATCATTTTAATTCAATTTCAGGTAATATTTTCAATATGAATTTAGTAGAAATGTTTTGAATATTTCAAATATAAAATTATTTAATGTTTCTGTTAATATTCTATTGATTATTATAGAATAATGTAATAAATAATTCGAACAGTTTCCTCATAAGAATATCGCAAAACCCGTCAAAAGCAAATAGAATAATGTAATCATGAACAAAATATATTCTTCAACAATGTTTAGTAATATTATCAACGTTTGATTAAATGCTTTTGGATAAAAATTTCGTTAAAAATGTCAAAACAGCCTTAAGTTATTGAGCTTTTGTTATGCAGTTGACATCTTTTAGTATTCACAAATATGAATAGCCGAGAAAATATGTCCTAAGAACTACAATCCAAAAATAACTGCTTAAATAGAACTGCAAATCCCGAAATAAGAGCTGCATTATTTGAAAAGACAAAATTTAAAACTGCAAACCAAAATACAGTTGGATATTGTAAAAAAAAATATATATGCAAATACTCAAGTAATGAAAAACTTTTAATATATTAAGGTTGAATAAAAGCTTGGTATAAGGTTGGTATATAAGTATTTTATTAAGCTCGCAGAATAATCTTATATTGAGATATGAGAGTCATAATGGACATTTGACAGGGATATTGTAATATTAACATCAAATAATCCAACTAATTCAACTGCATTTTCTGTATTTATAATCTGTCGACATTATCTGATTCAAACCGAATCTGCTGAAAATAGACGTAGTACGAAAAAATACGGTGGAGATTTTGGTCGTTAAAAAGATTTAAATATTTACATAAAACAAGGCGCGTTTTTATTTCAATCATAAATAAAGATAACAGCAAATAAAGATTCACCAATGATTTAGACTGCACTCAAAATGCTTATCTATCACACTAAAATATCTTAATGTACCATTTTTTTTATCCCTACAAGAAGCAAGAGAGAATCAATAGTGCACGATAACAGAAGCGTTTTCTCTTTGAAAGGTTGGGTAATTTTTATGGCCATTTGATTAAGGCGCACCCTCTAAAAAGCAGTAGAGGATCTTTCTATTTTTTTGTTGGTGTCTTTCTTCTTTTACAGTAACCATCTGAAAACATTACCTGCATTTAGCCTTGGCCACAATTCCATCGGGGGTTGGAGATAAGGCCACAATGCCAACACCAAGGTCTGCAAGGAACATTCTTATCACAGGCCACAGCGTTTTACGAGCCTCGGACTGTAATCTTTTCCTCGTTTACTTAGTTACTTTTTTGTTGGTGGTTTTGCTGTCTTCCCCATATTACTGCAGAACTCGGTGTGGTCAGTCAAAAAGCATTTTACTGCCTTTGAGAGGAACGTATCAGAGGAATGAGATATTTTCTTCAGCCCTGATGAGGTGCGGTACTGGTTGGTTTGGTGGAGACATGGTGTTGTCCGGTCCATTATTGATTTGGTTGCTTTTTTTACTTGTTTTTCTGGATTGTTGATCTTTCTTTATGATGTTGTGTGGAAAAGAAATAAGAAAACAAGCTGCGATGGCTCTGCTTGTTTGTATAGTGACGAAAAACGTTTGCATTATCCTGTTGTTGTCTCCTAAAGCTCGTATATTTATCCTGGTTCTTTTAGTTCAGTGTAATTTCAGCAAGTTCAGAGATTTTATGCATTTATATTTATGTATGATTCTATCTTATTAAATTCATACGAAAAAAAAAATTACTTGCCTTTTTTAAGAAATAAAAACTGTGTTTACTTAACGTTCTGATAGGAAAAAAACCCCGAAAAGACAGCCACTTAAGAATAATTAATCGTGTTTGATTATGAGACTTAATGAATGAATTATAACAAACTAACAAGAATAAGTTTATGTAAGTTGACTTCTAAAGTCAATGATTGTCATTATATGTATGTGTGTGGGTGTGTCATTATATATATAATATATATATATATATATATATATATATTTATGCAAGACTTAAATAATGTTGGTTGGTATGGTAAAAAGGTACTGGTTGGTTTGGGGGAGGCCGGTGTTGTCCGGTCCATTATTGGATTTGGTTATTTTATTTATTTATTTTTAGGTGCTTTTCTGGATGGTTGATCTTTCTTTATGATGTTGTGGAAAAGAAAAAGAAAACAAGCCACAGTGACGTTGTTTATTTGTATAGTGACGAACAGGGTTTGCTTTATCCTCTTGTTGTCTTCTAAAGCTCGTATATTTATCCTGATTCTTTTAGTTTAGTGAAATTTCTCAGATAATCTGAATATTTCAGCAAGTTCCATATTTATATTATGAGTTTATATTTATGTTTCATTTTGTTATATTACATTCTTACGAAAAACAAGTAATAAAAAAAAAAAAAAAAAATTAAAGTCAATTCCTACTTTTTTCACTATATTGCAGAAAGTCTTTTATAAATAATTTTCATTCATTATTAATATCATCGCCATCTATTGCTTGATATATGCAACTTAAATATAAAAAAAAAACTAAAATTAATTAATTAAATTCAATTAATGAATTAATATTTGAAAAACTGTATTAGCATCCAGTGTCATCCACTACAAGCTTAAAAAATGTATTTGAACTTCAGTGGAAGAATAAAAAGTATTTTATTAACGATTGAAAATTTGAACAAGATACATATAGGGAGAGTGTGAGCTAATAGAAAGAATTAAAAAAATTACTTGTTTTTAAAGAAATAAAAACCTATGTCTTCTTAATGTAGAAAAAGAAAACCCCAGCCACTTAAGAATAATTAATTGTGTTTGATTATAAGACTTAATGGCTGAATCATTACAAACTAACAAGGATAAATTTCTGTAAGTTGACTTCTAAAGGCAATGATTGTCATTATATATATATATCCTGGTTCGTTTAGTTTCGTGTAATTTCTGAGATAATGTGCATATTTCAGAAAGTTCTGTATTTATATTATGCATTTAAATTTAAGTATGATCAATTATAATTTTAACATATTAAATTATAATGAAATTGTTTATTTTTTAATGAAAGGAAAACCTATATTTTCTTAATGGGATAAAAAGCAAACAAACAAATCAAAACAAAAAACAGCTACTTAAGTATAATCATTTTTAAGTGTTTGGTTATGAGTCTTAACGGATGAACCATAACATAGATCTCTCTCTCTATTTATATATATCATAACATTATTTCTGCAATTCTGCAAACCTTTTTATATCTTAAGCTTTATTATTTAAATAATGATGCTATTCACATATCCAAAGAGTAAATATAAATAAATAACGGTGGAAAATTTTTAAACTGCATAACTCTATGTCAACATTGAATAATTATAGGGTAAAAATGTAAAATTGAAATGCAAAAGTATGCACTTCTATAACAAAAGTATAAAAAAATATTTGTGAACTCAGAAGTTGTTAGGTAAATTATTATATTTATTTATTTATTTTTCATGGTTCATTGTCATATTATTTTCATAGCTTTTGATCCTAAATTCAAAACTAATTTAAGTTCATTAAAAAATAAAATAAACCCTTAAAATTTGAAATAAATTTAGAACGAAAAGAAATCATTTTTTAATACTATTAAATAAATAACGCATGCATTTATTTATTTATTTGTGGTAGCTGTTTACACAAAATTTAATTTTGATATTAAGGGATGTGTAATATTTTTCTAGAACTGAAAATGACTGTGTTTGTGTCATTCATGATTTGGTAAGTGATTCAATATTTTTATTACCTTTCTACAGGAATGTTTATATTTCATTATACCTTATTTAGTTAACCTTTAACGACACTATACAGAAATATAAAAGAGGCTGTTCAGTTGCTTTTTTTGTGAAAGAAAACAATTTTAAAGAGGGAATTCAAAAAAAATATACTAACATTCATCTCTAATAATATTACTTTTGAGCTAGCAGATTCAAATCCGCCTCAATTTATGATAAATTAACTTCTTTTTTTTTTTTACGGATCTAACTAGGAAGCAAATGAAAATTTATGCATTGCGAATGTTATTTATCAAATAATAGGTTTATTATAAAATCTGATTGTGTTTTTAAAAGTCGTTTTGATTTGTAAGTTAGTTTTTTCCTATAATTTTTACTTTCTATATACTACTGTGCCCAAAAAAGTAAGACCAATTTTTTTTTTTTTTCAAAAACTCTGTATTTATTCTTCCAAAATTATTTCATCTCCTTCAAAGTAATCCCCTCGGGACACAATACACTCACTTATGCCAACTTCTTTCCAATCCTCAATATGCATGCTAAAAAGTCATCGGCAAGGAGGGCTTCAAAGCGCTCTGCGATTCACGTTGAATCTCTTCAATCGACTTAAAACGGTGTCCCTGGGTGGTTTATTGGCACGGTGGTTGTGGAACGATATGGGTTTCATTTTTTGGCGAAAAAGTGACGAAGAATCAATGCAGTGTGAGCTGGCGCATTCAGTGTTTTCGGTACCAATCGAGATTTGACGCGTTTGAGACCCAAAATGAAATTGACCGATCCTTTTGAAATTCCAACAGTCATCAGCAAGGTCTCTAATTGTAAATCGACGGATTGCAAGCACCAAATCTTCGCGCTTCGCCGGTTTGAGATAGCAAGATGACCTCTTCGACTTCAACGCGTTCTCTGTCTTCTTTGAACTGTTTTCCCGTTTCTGAACCGATATAGGAATTCTAAACCGATATTCTTTCCGATATAGGAATGCTCACCGAATGCCTTCTGCAACATTCCATACGTTTCCGCAAATAAAATTTAAAGCAAGTTCTTTGCTCAATTAATTCAGACATTTCAAAAATCGTCGGAATCAGTTTTAGTGTCTCACAAAGCCAAGCTTAACTCCAGCACTAATGAATATTTTGATGTCAAATTTCACACAGATGTCAAGGACAGTGCCAGCAGTCTAAAAAAGAAGAAAACTTAAATTACATAAAACCTGGGAATTTTAAATTGTGAAATGGTCTTATTTTTTGGGCACAGTAGTATTTAAAAATTGTTTTGATATGTAATTTTAACGACCTCTTTAAAAAAATATTAAAATGTATATAAAATGTAGAATTTTCTTTTTTTTAAAGTGCAGGGTGTGTGTGATAAATGCTGTTTTACGTAAGGTCCCTGATGATCTTGCTTTGTCGACCTTTGATCTTGCACAAAAATTACAGGAAGGCGTTAACCAACCTACTATTCAACAACACTGCAACGCTCTGAGATTATGTTAGACCAGGACCTATGGTTTAAAGAGGATTCCGAACCGCTACAAACATCCTTGGCACCGCCGGGACTCAAACCCGAAATTTATGGTACCGAGCGAAAGGGCGGCCATCAGTTTTGCATAAGTAGCTGATAACCTCCCTTCGATCTTGCATAAAAATTATAGGAAGGCGTTAACCAACTACAACCCAACAAGACAAATGCTGTGATACATTATGCAAAACACGAGATTCTTGATGAATTATAATAATTAAAAAAAAAAAAAAAAAAAAGAATTAGTTCATACAATGAACGCAAATAAAATGGATCATTTTTCATATCGTCAATTAATAAAGAGTTTTAAAAAAATCAATACATTTTTTTTTTCTCCTTTGCGAATGACAAATGATCACATGACGATAATGTAATGCATGTTTTTGGGAGAATAACATTTAAAAAAAAAAAAAAAATCAAATTCAGAAAAATCTAGCGACTTAATCGTTAAATTTTATCGTACACGGTTACGTTTATTTAACAAAAAGCAATTATAATAATAAATGAAGTTCCCCACTAATCTGTGGCTGCATTGTACCTAGTAAACAAAATATTTATTTTTTCGATTCACAATTAAGAATACTTTATCTCCTTTTGAAAATGTATTTTCCGCGGAGTAAAAAAAAGAAGAATAGTAAAAATATCAGGAAAACGGGAGAATGACGTTTTAATTTAACGCATTTTGTTGGAAACGACTTTTCCCGAAATGAACCCGAAAACAAAGAGGAAAAAGTTCCCGAAAAATTCAAAAGCTTTAAAATCGCTTTTAATCCAAAGTGAAAGTGACACATGTTTACAGTAACAAAACAAAATTAAAAAAAAAAAAGAAAATTTTCTTTTAAAGTTATCTTAATGAGGTATACATAAACAGCGCGAATTAAAAATTTTTTCTTTTCTTTCCTTCTTAACTGTAACAGGACTTTTAAACAGAAACATAATTAATCATATAGTAATAGTTGTACAGTTCTTTCGCATTTTGAGCAGAGGTGATTAAAAAGTGTTTGTTATACTCTCTGGCCAAGGATGAAATTCACGCTTTGCGTTAAGTATAAGGACGAAATAAGATATATTGCGAAATTTTCTTTTCTAATCATTTTCGTAAATGCCGTTCGTGTTAAATGAAAGCCATTAATAATCTTAAAATGTGCAAGGTATTGTGAGGGACTTATTTAAAATGCTCTAGAAATATCTTTAATTTATAATTATAGAAAAAATATGTACATATTTTACTTCTATTAAATTCAGTAGTTTTATGTTATGTCTTTATTATAAACATGATGGGAAATTCTACTGTACGTAAAGCATTTAGTATGTAATCTTAGCTATTAAATTTATTACTTCATATTTAAAAGATGCAATATTTTTTTTTTTTGAATGCAGCTGACAAACACTTAGACAATTGTCTTTGATGCCTTAAGGCAAACGCTGCACCGACGTTACTCACTTAGCACTAGATAAGCAGCTTGAAGATAGCTAACCCCCCACAACGCCTGATGATACTCTAAGGACGCGGAGTAACAATACTCCCACAACTCTCTACGATCATGTTAGACCAGTACCTACTGTTTAAAGTGGATTCGAACACCTACAAACATCCTGCCCCGCCGGGACTCGAACCCGGAACCTGTACGCCAGAAAGCTAGCCATTCTGCCGTCAGTTTTACATTAGTAGCTGATGACTTCCCTTTGATCTTGCATAAAAATTACAGAAAGGCGTTAACTAACCTACAAACCAACAAGACAAATGCTGTGATACATTATGCAAAAACACGAGATTCTTGATGAATTATAATTATTAAAAAAAAGATAAAGATTTAATTCATAAAATCAATGCAAATAAAATGTATCATTTTTCAAATCGTCAATTAATAAAGAGTTTTAAAAATCTATAATTTTTGTTTCTCCTTTGCAAATGACAAATGATCACATGACGATAATGTAATGCATGTTTTCCGGGAGAATAACATTGTCAAAAAAAAAAAAAAAATCAAATTCAGAAAATCTAGCGACTTAATCATTAAATTTTATCGTACACTGTTACGTTTCTTAACAAAAGCAATTATAATAATAAATGAAGTTCTCCCACTAATCTGTGGTTGCATTGTACCTAGTAAACAAAATACTTATTTTTTCGATTCACAATTAAGAATACTTTATCTCCTTTTAAAAATGTATTTTCCGTGGAGTAAAAAAAGAAGAGTAAAAATATCAGGAAAACGGGAGAATGACGTTTTAATTTAAACGCATTTTGTTTTGAAACGACTTTTCCGAAAATGAACCCGAAAACAAATTGGGAAAATTCCCGAAAAATTCAAAATCTTTAAAATCGCTTTTAATCCAAAGTGAAAGTGACACATGCTACAGTAACAAAAACAAAATTAAAAAAAAAAGAAGAAAATTTGCTTTTAAAGTTATCTTAATGAGGTATACATAAACAGCGCGAATTAAAATTTTTCTTTTCTTTCCCTTCTTAACTGTAACAGGACTTTTAAACAGAAACATAATTAATCATATAGTAATAGTTGTACAGTTCTTTTTTCGCATTTTGAGCAGAGGTGATTAAAAAGTGTTTGTTATACTGGCTGGCCAAGGATGAAATTCACGCTTTGCGTTAAGTGTAAGAACGAAATAAGATATTTGCGGAAATTTTCTTTTCTAATCATTTTCGTAAATGTCTTCGTGTTAAATGAAAGCCATTAATAATCTTAAAATGCGCAAGGTATTGTGAGGGACTTATTTAAAATGCTGTAAAAATATCTTTAATTTATAATTACAGAAAAAAAAAAATATTGTACATATTTTACTTCTTTTTTTAAATTCAATGGTTTTATGTTATGTCTTTATTATAAACATGATGGTTAAATTCTACTGTACGTAAAGCATTTAGTATGTAATCTTAGCTATTAAATTTATTACTTCATATTTAAAAGATGCAATATTTTTTTGTAATGCAGCTGGCAAACACTTAGACAATTGTCTTTGATGCCTAAGTAAAGGCTGCACCGACGTTACTCACTAGCACTACCCAGACGGTGCTTGAAGATAGCTTGAGATACTCTAAGGACGCGGAGTAACAATACCCCCACAACGCTCTACGATCATGCTAGACCGTGATTTACTGTTTAAAGTGGATTCGAACACCTACAAACATCCTTGCCCCCGCCGGGACTCAAACCCGGAACCTGGACGCCAGAGCTAGCCATTCTGCCGTCAGTTTCACATTAGTAGCTGATGACTTCCCTTTGATCTTGCATAAAAATTATAGGAAGGCGTTAACCTACCTACTACCCAACAAGACAAATGCTGTGATACATTATGCAAAACACGAGATTCTTGATGAATTATAATAAAAAAAAAGATTAAGAATTAGTTCATACAACGAACGCAAATAAAATGGATCATTTTTCAAATCGTCAATTAATAAAGAGTTTTTAAAAAATCAATAAAATTTTTTTTTTTCTCTTTTCCGAATGACAAATGATCCCATGACGATAATTTAATGCATGTTTTCCGGGAGAATAACATCGTTAAAAAAATCAAATTTAGAAAATCTAGCGACTTAATCGTTAAATTTTATCGTACACGGTTACGTTTATTTAAAAAGCAATTATAATAATAAATGAAGTTCCCCCACTAATCTGTGGCTGCATTGTGCCAAGTAAACAAAATATTTATTTTTTCGATTTCCCAATTAAGAATACTTTATCTCCTTTTGAAAATGTATTTTCCGCGGAGTAAAAAAAAAAGAAGAGTAAAAATATCAGGAAAACCGGAGAATGACGTTTTAATTTAACGCATTTTGTTGTGAAACGACTTTTCCCGAAATGAACCCGAAAACAAAGAGGAAAAAGTTTCCGAAAAATTCAAAAGCTTTAAAATCGCTTTTAATCAAAGTGAAAGTGACACATGCTACTGTAACAAAACAAAATTAAAAAAGAGGAAAATTTCCTTTTAAAGTTATCTTAATGAGGTATACGTAAACAGCGCGAATTAAAAATTTTTCTTTCTCTTCTTCTTCTTAAATGTAGCAGGACTTTTAAACGAAACACAATTAATCATATAGTAATAGTTGGTACAGTTCTTCTTTCGCATTTTGAGCAGAGGTGATTAAAAAGTGTTTGTTATACTCGCTGGCCAAGGATGAAATTCACGCTTTGCGTTAAGTATAAGGACGAAATAAGATATATTGCGAAATTTTCTTTTCTAATCATTTTCGTAAATGTCTTTCATGTTAAATGAAAGCCATTTATAATCTAAAATGTGCAAGGTATTATGAGGGACTTATTTAAAATGCTGTAAAAATATCTTTAATTTATAATTGTAGAAAAAATACACATATTTACTTTTTTTTTCTAAAATTCAATAGCTTTATGTATGTCTTTATTATAAACATGACGGGAAGTTCTACTGTCCGTAATGTATTCAGTGTATTCTTAGCTATTAAATGTACAACTTGTTAAAAAATTTTAATATTTTTTTTTCTAATGTAGCTGGTAAACACTTAGATAATTGTCTTTGATGCCTTAAGGCAAGCGCTGCACCGACGTTACTCACTTAGCACTACTCAGATGGTACATGTAGCTTGAAGATAAGCTACAGACGCGGAGTAGCAATACCCCCACAATGATCTGCGATCATGTTAGAACAGGATTTACGGTTTAAAGTGGACTCCGAACGTTACAAACATCCATGACACCGTCGGGACTCGAACCCGAAACCTACGGTACCGAGCACCAGCCATTCTGTCATCAGTTTTACATCAGTAGTCGATGGCCTGCCTTTGATTTGCATAAAAATTAAAGGAAGGCGTTAACCAACCTAGAACCCTACAAGACAAAGGCTGTGATACATTTTTCACGCATTGCGTGAAGTGTGAGAACGAAATAAGATATTTTGCGAAATTTTCTTTTCTAATCATTTTCGTAAATGCCTTTCGTGTTAACTGAAAGCCATTAATAATTTAAAATGTGCAAGGTATTATGAGGGACTTATTTAAAATGCTGTAAAAATAACTTTATTTTATAATTATAGAGAAAATATATATACATATTTTATTATTTTTAAATTCAATAGCTTTATGTATGTTTTTATTATAACATGACGGGAAGTTCTACGGTACGTAAAGCATTTAGTATGTAATCTTAGTTGTTAAATTTATTACTTCATGCTAAAAAAAATGTAATATTATAATGATTCTTTTAAAGAGTTTTAATCAATCTGATTTCGTTATGCTAGAAGTATAGGATGAAGTATTATTTAATAATACATTGAAAACTTAATATGCGCTATCTTAATTAAAAACATTTATGTAATAAATTAAGTGAGAAAATATACATATTTCCACCTTAAAATGTATGGAAAACTATACATATATTATATAATATACAGATTTCTTTATTTACTTTATATTATTATAATACCCGAATCGTGGCTCAGTGCTACCGTACACTGTTGGTGAGTTTTAGGGCTGAGGTTCAATCCGCTGGCGGCTTTGTTGTAAATACTATTTCATAAAACTGACAGACACGATGGAGTTTATGATATTTAGCATTTTTTTTTTTTTTTTTTAGTCACACTACTTGGTGGGAGTTTTCTGTATTTTCTCTTTTCTTATGATCACATGATGATAGGAAGGAACAGCCCTAAAGGGAACGTGGCGGAAGGGGAAGGGGGTTGATAAATGCTTGCTGTTTTACGTAAGGTCCCTGATAATCTAACTTTGATCTCACAAAAAAAATTACAGGAAGGCGTTAACCAACCTACTACTAAACTAGACAAATGCTGTGATACATTATGCAAAACAAGAAATTTTGATGAATTATAATAATTAAAAAAAAAGATAAAGAATTAGTTCATACAACGAATGCAAATAAAATGGAACATTTTTAAATCGTCAATTAATAAAGAGTTTTTAAAAAATCAATAAATTTTTGTTTCTCTTTTCCGAATGACAAATGATCCCATGACGATAATTTAATGCATGTTTTCCGGGAGAATAACATCGTTAAAAAAATCAAATTTAGAAAATCTAGCGACTTAATCGTTAAATTTTATCGTACACGGTTACGTTTCTTTAACAAAAAGCAATTATAATAATAAATGAAGTTCCCCACTAATTTGTGGCTGTATTGTACCAAGTAAACAAAATACTTATTCTTTCGATTTCCCAATTAAGAATACTTTATCTCCTTTTGAAAATGTATTTTCCGCGGAGTAAAAAAAAAAAAAGAAGAGTAAAAATATCAGGAAAACGGGAGAATGACGTTTTAATTTAATGCATTTTGTTGTGAAACGACTTTTCCCGAAATTAAACCCGGAAATAAAAGAGGAAAAAGTTCCCGAAAAATTCCAAAGCTTTAAAATCGCTTTTAATCAAAGTGAAAGTGACACATGCTACGGTAACAAAACAAAATTTAAAAAAAAAAAAAAAAATGAAAATTTCCTTTTAAAGTTATCTTAATGAGGTATACGTAAACAGCGCGAATTAAAAATTTTTCTTTTTTTCTTCTTCTTAACTGTAGCAGGACTTTTAAACGAAACACAATTAATCATATAATAATAGTTGGTACAGTTCTTCTTTCGCATTTTGAGCAGAGGTGATTAAAAAGTGTTTGTTATACTCTCTGGCCAAGGATGAAATTCACGCTTTGCGTTAAGTGTAAGAACGAAATAAGATATTTTGCGAAATATTCTTTTCTAATCATTTTCGTAAATGCCTTTCGTGTTAAATGAAAGCCATTTATAATCTAAAATGTGCAAGATATTATGAGGGACTTATTTAAAATGCTGTAAAAATATCTTTAATTTATAATTGTAGAAAAAATACACATATTTCACTTTTTTTTAAAAATTCAATAGCTTTATGTATGTCTTTATTATAAACATGACGGGAAGTTCTACTGTCCGTAATGTAGTGTAATCTAAGCTATTAAATGTACAACTTGTTAAAAAATTTTAATATTTTTTTTCTAATGTAGCTGGTAAACACTTAGATAATTGTCTTTGATGCCTTAAGGCAAGCGCTGCACCGACGTTACTCACTTAGCACTACTCAGATGGTGCATGTAGCTTGAAGATAAGCTACAGACGCGGAGTAGCAATACCCCACAATGATCTGCGATCATGTTAGAACAGGATTTACGGTTTAAAATGGACTCCGAACGCGGAGACAAACATCCATGACACCGACGGGACTCGAACCCGAAACCTACGGTATCGAGCGCCAGCCATTCTGTCATCAGTTTTACATCAGTAGTCGATGGCCTGCGTTTGATTTGCAGAAAAATTAAAGGAAGGCGTTAACCAACCTAGAACCCTACAAGGCAAAGGCTGTGATACATTATTCACGCATTGCGTTAAGTGTAAGAACGAAATAAGATATTTTGCGTAATTTTCTTTTCTAATCATTTTCGTAAATGCCTTTCGTGTTAAATGAAAGCCAATAATAATTTAAAATGTGCAAGGTATTATGAGGGATTTATTTAAAATGCTGTAAAAATAACTTTAATTTATAATTATAGAGAAAATATATATACATATTTTATTTTTTTAAATTCAATAGTTTTATGTATGTTTTTATTATAACATGAGGGAAGTTCTACGGTACGTAAAGCATTTAGTATGTAAGCTTAGCTGTTAAATTTATTACTTCATGCTAAAAAAGATGTAATATTATAATGAATCTTTTAAAGATTTTTAATCAATCTGATTTCGTTATGCTAGAAGTATAGGATGAAGTATTATTTAATAAGATATTGAAAACTTAATATGCGCTATCTTAATTAAAAACATTTATGTAATAAATTAAGTGAGAAAATATACATATTTCCACCTTAAAATGTATGGAAAACTATACATATATTATATTAAATTCAGATTTCTTTATTTACTTTATATTATTATAATACCCGAATCGTGGCTCAGTGCTAATGTACACTGTTGGTCAGTTTTAGGGCTGAGGTTCAATCCGCTGGCGGCTTTGTTGTAAATACTGTTTCATAAAACTGACAGACACGATGGAGTTTGTGATATTTAGCATTTTTTTTTTTTTTTTTAGTCACACTACTTGGTGGGAGTTTTCTGTATTTTCTCTTTTCTTATGATCACATGATGATAGGAAGGAACAGCCCTAAAGGGAACGTGGGGGAAGGGGAAGGGGGGTTGATAAATGCTTGCTGTTTTACGTAAGGTCCCTGATAATCTAACTTTGATCTCACAAAAAAATTACAGGAAGGCGTTAACCAACCTACTACTAAACTAGACAAATGCTGTGATACATTATGCAAAACAAGAAATTTTGATGAATTATAATAATTAAAAAAAAGATAAAGAATTAGTTCATACAACGAATGCAAATAAAATGGAACATTTTTTAAATCGTCAATTAATAAAGAGTTTTTAAAAAATCAATAAATTTTTGTTTCTCTTTTCCGAATGACAAATGATCCCATGACGATAATTTAATGCATGTTTTCCGGGAGAATAACATCGTTAAAAAAATCAAATTTAGAAAATCTAGCGACTTAATCGTTAAATTTTATCGTACACTGTTACGTTTCTTAACAAAAAGCAATTATAATAATTAATGAAATTCCCCCACTAATCTGTGACTGCATTGTACCTAGTAAACAAAATATTTATTTTTTCGATTCACAATTAAGAATACTTTAGCTCCTTTTGAAAATGTATTTTCGGCGGAGTAAAAAAAAAAAAAAAAAAAAGAAGAGTAAAAATATCAGGAAAACGGGAGAATGACGTTTTAATTTAACGCATTTAGTTGTGAAACGACTTTTCCCGAAATTAAACCCGAAAACAAAGAAGAAAAAGTTCCCGAAAAATTCAAAAGCTTTAAAATCGCTTTTAATCCAAAGTGAAAGTGACACATGTTTACGGTAACAAAACAAAAATTAAAAAAATAAAAATAAATAAAATTTCTTTTTAAAGTTATCTTAATGAGGTATACGTAAACAGCGCGAATTAAAAATTTTTCTTTTTCTTTCCCTTCTTAACTGTAACAGGACTTTTAAACGAAACATAATTAATCATATAGTAATAGTTGGTACAGTTCTTCTTTCGCATTTTGAGCAGAGGTGATTAAAAAGTGTTTGTTATACTCTCTGGCCAAGGATGAAATTCACGCTTTGCGTTAAGTGTAAGAACGAAATAAGATATTTGAGAAAATTTTCTTTTCTAATCATTTTCGTAAATGCCTTTCGTGTTAAATGAAAGCCATTAATAATCTAAAATGTGCAAGGTATTATGAGAGACTTACTTAAAATGCTGTAAAAATATCTTTAATTTATAATTATAGGAAAAAAATATATACATATTTTATTTTTTTTAAATTCAATAGCTTTATGTATGTTTTTATTATAAACATGGTGGGAAGTTCTACTGTACGTAAAGCATTTAGTATCTAATCTCAGCTGTTAAATTTATTACTTCATGTTAAAAAAGATGTAATATTATAATGAATTTTTTAAAGATTTTTAATCAATCTGATTTCGTTATGCTAGAAGTATAGGATGAAGTATTATTTAATAATACATTAAAAACATAAAATATATGCTATCTTCATTAAAAACATTTTTGTAATAAATTGAGAAAATATACATATTTCCACCGTGAAATATATGGAAACTATACATATATTATATAATATGCAGATTTCTTTATTTACTTTATATTATTATAATACCCGACTCGTGGCTCAGTGCTACCGTACACTGTTGGTGAGTTTTAGGGCTGAGGTTCAATCCGCTGGCCTTTTTTGTTGTAAACACTGTTTCATAAAAGGACAGACACGATGGCGTTTGTGATATTTAGCATTTTTTTTCTTTAGTCACACTACTTGGTGGGAGTTTTCTGTATTTTCTCTTTTCTTATGATCATATGATGATAAACAAATGCGGGGTTGTTCGCCCTAAAAGCCGTCCCGGAAGAAACACCCCTAATGGGAGAGGGGGAGGGGGTTGATAAATGCTGTTTAACATAAGGTCGCTGATGTTATATTTTGATCTCAAAAAAAAATTACAGGAAGGCGTTAACCAACCCACTACTCAACAAGACAAATGCTGTGATACATTATGCAAAACAAAAAATTTTTGTAATGTAATTTTTGATGAATTATAACAATTTAAAAAAAAAAAAAAATTAAAGATTTAGTTCATACAACGAATGCAAATAAAATGGACCATTTTTCAAATTGTCAATTAATAAAGATTTTTAAAAAATCAATAATATTTTTTTCTCCTTTGCGAATGACAAATGATCGCATGACGATACTTTAATGCATGTTTTCCAGAAGAATCTTAGCTCTTAAATATACAACTTGTTAAAAAATTGTAATATTTTTTTCTAATGCTACTGGCAGACACTTAGACAATTGTCTTTGAAGGCTTTAAAGCAAGCGCTGCGCCGACTTTACTCACTTAGCACTACCCAGACGGTGCCTGTAGTTGAAGATCAGCTATTTCGAATGCGGAGTAACAATACCTCCACAACGCTTTGCGATCATGTTACACGGGACTTACGGTTTAAAGTGGATTCGAACGTTACAAACATCCATTGCAACGCCGGGACTCGAGCCCGAAACCTATGGTGCAGAGAGCTAGAGCGCTAGCCAATCGGCCATCAATTTTACATAAATAGCTGATGACCTGCCTTTGATCTTGCATAAAATTTACATGAAGGCGTTAACCAACCTATAACCCAACAAGACAAATGCTGTGATACATTATGCAAAACACGAAATTTTGATGAATTATAATAATTAAAAAAAAAAAAGATAAAGAATTAGTTCATAAAACCGATGCAAATAAAATGGATCATTTTCAAATCGTCAATTAATAGAGAGTTTTAAAAAATCAATAATTTTTTTTCTCTTTCCGAATGACAAATGATCACATGACGATAATTTAATGCATGTTTTCCGGGAGAATAACATTGTCAAAAAAAAAATCAAACTCAGAAAATCTAGCGACTTAATCGTTAAATTTTATCGTACACTGTTACGTTTCTTAACAAAAAGCAATTATAATAATAAATGAAGTTCCCCACTAATCTGTGACTGCATTGTACCTAGTAAACAAAATACTTATTTTTCGATTCACAATTAAGAATACTTTATCTCCTTTTGAAAATGTATTTTCCGAGGAGTAAAAAAAAAAAAAAAGAAGAGTAAAAATATCAGGAAAACGGGAGAATGACGTTTTAATTTAACGCATTTTGTTGTGAAACGATTTTTTCCGAAATTAAACCCGAAAACAAAGAGGAAAAAGTTCCCGAAAAATTCAAAAGCTTTAAAATCGCTTTTAATCCAAAGTGAAAGTGACACATGTTTACAGTAACAAAACAAAATTAAAAAAAAAAAAAAGAAAATTTTCTTTTAAAGTTATCTTAATGAGGTATACATAAACAGCGCGAATTAAAAATTTTTCTTTTTCTTTCCCTTCTTAACTGTAACAGGACTTTTAAACAGATACATAATTAATCATATAGTAATAGTTGGCACAGTTCTTCTTTCGCATTTTGAGCAGAGGTGATTAAAAAGTGTTTGTTATACTGGCTGGCCAAGGATGAAATTCACGCTTTGCGTTAAGTATAAGGACGAAATAAGATATATTGCGAAATTTTCTTTTCTAATCATTTTCGTAAATGCCTTTCGTGTTAAATGAAAGCCATTAATAATCTTAAAATGTGCAAGGTATTGTGAGGGGACTTATTTAAAATGCTCTAAAAATATCTTTAATTTATAATTATAGAAAAAAATATACATATTTTACTATTTCTTTTTTTTTTTTTTTTTTTTTAAATTCAGTGGTTTTATGTATGTCTTTATTATAAACATGAGGGTTAAATTCTACTGTACGTAAAGCATTTAGTATAATCTTAGCTCATAAATGTATAACTTGTTAAAAAATTGTATACATTTTTCTTCTAATGCAGCTGGCAACACTTAGACAATTGTATTTGATGCCTTAAGGCAAGCACTGCACGTTACTTTACTAGCACTACCCAGAAGACGTTACTCACTAAGATGCTAACGTGGATTGGAAGCACCGTATTTTGCTTGAAGATAGCATGCTGAAACATTATATACTCCTAAGCATGACGTGGAGTAACTATAAAAATACAGCCTCTAATACCTCCACAACTATCTGATCATGTTAGACCGGGACTTACGGTTTAATGTGGATTCCGAACACCTACAAACATCCATTGCATCACCGGGACTCGAACCCGAACCTGGATGGTATTGAGCGCCAGACACTCGTCCATCAGTTTTACATAAGTAGCTGATGACCTCCCTTTGATATTGCATAAAAATTACAGGAAGGCGTTAACTAACCTATAAACCAACAAGACAAATGCTGTGATACATTATGCAAAACACGAGATTCTTGATGAATTATAATAATTAAAAAAAAGGATAAAGATTTAGTTCATACAACCCAATGCAAATAAAATGTATCATTTTTCAAATCGTCAATTAATAAAGAGTTTTGAAAAATCAATAAATTTTTTTCTCCTTTACGAATGACAAATGATCACATGACGATAATTTAATGCATGTTTTCCGGGAGAATAACATCGTTCAAAAAAATCAAATTCTGAAAATATAGCGACTTAATCTTTAAATTTTATCGTACACTGTTACGTTTCTTAACAAAAAGCAATTATAATAATAAATAAAGTTCCCCCACTAATCTGTGACTACATTGTACCTAGTAAACAAAATATTTATTTTTTTCGATTCACAATTAAGAATACTTTATCTCCTTTTGAAAATGTATTTTCGGTGGAGTAAAAAAAAAAAAGAAGAGTAAAAATATCAGGAAAACGGGAAAATGACGTTTTAATTTAACGCATTTTGTTGTGAAACGACTTTTCCCGAAATTAAACCCGAAAACAAAGAGGAAAAAAGTTCCCGAAAAATTCAAAAGCTTTAAAAATCGCTTTTGATCAAAGTGAAAGTGACATGTTTACAGTAACAAAACAAAATTAAAAAAAAAAAAAAGAAAATTTTCTTTTCAAGTTATCTTAATGAGGTATACATAAACAGCGCGAATTAAAATTTTTCTTTTCTTTCCCTTCTTAACTGTAACAGGACTTTTAAACGAAACATAATTAATCATATAATAATAGTTGGTACAGTTCTTTTTTCGCATTTTGAGCAGAGGTGATTAAAAAGTGTTTGTTATACTCTGGCCAAGGATGAAATTCACGCTTTGCGTTAAGTGTAAGAACGAAATAAGACATTTGCGAAATTTCCTTTTCTAATCATTTTCGTAAATGCCTTTCGTGTTAAATGAAAGCCATTAATAATCTTAAAATGTGCAAGGTATTATGAGGGACTTATTTAAAATGCTGTAAAAATATCTGTCATTTATAATTAAAAAAAAAATATATGCTTATTTTTATTTTATTTTTTTTTAAGTAGTTTTTATGTTATGTCTTTATTATCATGACGTTAAATTCTAGTTCGTAAAGCATTTAGTATGTAATCTTAGCTATTAAATTTATTACTTCATGTTTAAAATATGTAATATTGTAAGGAATTTTTTAAGATTTTTGATGAATGCTATTTTGCTATGCATAAACCTAGAAGTGTAGGAACATGTATGATTTAATAATACATTGAAAACTTAAAATATTTTTCTATCTTAGTATACAAAATGTAATAAATTAAGTGAGAAAATATACATGTTTCCACAATAAAATATTTGGAAAAGTATAAATGTAACCATACTGTGGCGTTCAGGAGAAATAACTAGTTGGCCTACAGACTCTCACCCGTATAGAATATATATTACGCTCATCACACGCGTACATGAGTATCGGGTTTTCGGCTTAGAAGTGGAATCCTTCCACGGATCTATGATTATAAATCTTTAAATGTGTTAAATATTGTATGTGTATGGTGTTTGTGCTTGTGTAAATAAAGATGTGAGTTCTACAACCTGTGCCTCAAGTATTTCAACCCAACCACACCCAATTAGATCCAGTTGCCAACTCACATACTCCATATTAATAATTGTATAATATTCAGATTTCTATATTTACTTCTTTTATTACAATAAATTTTTGGATTATAATTTTTTTTTTTTTTGTTCCGTTATTAACTACACCCATGTCCATAAATTAAGGATAATGAAGCTCAGGCAAAGAAAGAGACAGAAGCAAAACAAATTGGACTTATTTGTAAAGTCTATTTATTAAACAAAAGGTAAAGAGCAAAAAAGATGCTATATGTTTGACATAATTAATAAAAATTGCGATTTTTACTCCTGGAGCAAATTTCAAAAAGAATCTATTTACAAAAAAACAGTATAACATGGTTAGTACGATGGTTAATATGGAGTATGTCTCCCGGACGATGCAATACAGGCCTTACAACGCCTAGGCATGCTGAGTATCAAATTATCAATCTGATCTTGGGGAATATTACACCACTCATCAAGCAATGAACTCCGAAGTTACGGTTGACAGCTGGGAGGAGGTTGACGGGCTGCAATTCGTCGGCCAAGCATATCCCACACATGCTCTATTGGATCCAAGTCCGGTGAGTATGCTGGCCAATCCATACGGATGATATCCTCCAATTGAAGGCATTCATCTACAATGTTTGCACGGTGAGGCCCGGCGTTGTCATCCATAAACAGAAATTCTGCCCCCATGGCGCCCCGAAACAAACGTACATGTTGTTCCAGAATGACATCCCGATAGATGTGGCCTGTCATCGTTACACTCTGAACATGCAGGTCAGTTCTGGAACCAAGAATAATTTCTCCCCAAACGAACCATCCTGCACCACCGTAACGGTGTCGTTCAATGGTGTTCTCTTGGTGGTAACGGGTACCGGCCTATGAAAGTCCGGCGAGAATCAGACTGCAAACTAAACCTGGACTCGTCGGAAAACATCACACTAGACCAGGGTCGGCAACCTCGGCGAGCCGCATGCGGCTCTTTGGATGTGAAACTGCGGCTCTTTAGTTCCATATGCAAATATTATTTATTTTATCAAAAAAAAAAAAACATTTTAAAATCGTTCTGAACCGATTAACGAGGAAACTGAAGAACTGTTTCGGGATTTCAAAAAACAAACCAGAAATCTTAAAAAAATCAAAGATTTGCCACTATCCGCTAAAACAGTACAAGATAGAATAGCTAAAATATCTTCAAATGTAACATATTTGCAGGTGGAAGATATTCAACTTTCTTCTGCCTTATCACTGGCTATAGATGAGTCTTGCGACATAAAAGACACTGCACAAGTTGCCCTTTTTTGTCAGGTATATGTCTTCCCAAGGTCCAAAGAAGAACTTCTAGGACTGCTACCGCTCGGGACACACTAGAGGGGAAGATATAGCGAATGCCGTGCAAAAATACCTTGAAGACAATAAGATCGATTTAAATAAAATCGTTTCAATAGCAACTGATGGAGCCAGAAGTATGTCAGGAAAAATAAAGAGGCAACAACGATTCTTCAGAGCAAAATAAACCACGAAATTCTTATGTTTCACTGCATAATACACCAAGAAGCGCTTTGTGCCCAATCATTTCCGGCCGAAATAGTTGAGGTCATGAATTTGTTAATCAAAATTGTTAACAGCATCTTGTCAAAAGCACTCTACCATCGTCAATTTAAAAGAATTCTTAAACCAAATGGAGACTCAGTATTCCGACCTCCTTCTTAACAATAAAGTGAGATGGCATTCCAAAGGTAAGGTGTTGAAACGTTTTGCTTTGTGCTTGAATGAAATAAATACATTCCTAAATAAAAAAAAGGCATTAATCACTCTGAGTTAGAGAACGGCAAATGGTTGCAAAAATTTTACTTTATGGCGGATATCACAGCGAAATTAAATGAGCTGATTCTAAAACTGCAAGGAAAGGGAAACCCAGACTACGTTTTGGTAGAAGAATTGGTTTGTTTTGAAGAAAAATTAATTCTTTTCTCAAAAGATATTCAGAGCGGGTATATTACTTCATTTTCAATTTCTAAAGCAATATCGTGATAAAACTAGTGCAACTGTTGACACGAGGTACTTCAGCACAGTTATAAAAAAAAAAAAATTAAAGATGAATTTGCTGATAGATTTGAGCAATTCAAAACCAACAAAACCACTCTAGTATTCATAGTAAATCCGATTGATAGTAATGAAATCCACATTGAGCCATTTGGAATTGATACTGGATCTCTAGAAATGCAATTGATCGATTAAAAGTAAAGCTTTGTGGAGTGGAAAATTTACAGAGTTTAAAAGCAAGTTGGAAGAGTTGGAGGTCCAGAAATGTATGTACGTAATGCAACAAAAGTGGACAACTTTAAAAGAAATGCCGCGAATTGAGGCACTTATATTCGACGCATGGAATAGTCTTCCAGATTGTTACAGTGAGGTGAAGAAGTTGGCATATGGAGTTCTGACCATCTTCGGATCGACATATTCGTGCGAGCAAGCGTTCTCTTGCATGAATATAATTAAAAGTAAAGTAAGAAGCCAACTGCACGTGATGAACACTAAAAATGCTATAACTTCATTAAAAATGCTAATAGCGCAACAGCTATCAAATTTATACACGTGTCTTTTGAAGGTTAGGGCTAACTAAAAATCATATGGATTTAATACTAGTAGCGCCATCTATATGACAGCCTACGAACTTTTCAGTCCACCTGTTATTTATTGTTGGCAAGAAAAATTTTGTGGCTCTTTAAAACTTTGAAATTTTGTAAATTGCCATTTTTGGCTCTTCCAACTCAAAAGGTTGCCGACCCCTGCACTAGACCACTGTTGCGGTGTCCACAATGCATGCTCTCAACTCCAGGTTAATCGCAGGCGACAGTGAGTTGCGGTAAGTGGAAAACATCTGACAGGCCTACGAGCATATAGACCAATATGCCCTAAGCGTCTGTACACGGTCTGCCTTGAAACTGTCGTACCGGTAGCTGAAGAGAGCTGACGAGACAGGTCTGATGCTGTGCTCCGTCTGTTTCTTTTGGCAGTAACTGCTAAATACAGGTCCTCATTCGGCGTTGTAACTCGGGGTGACCTGTGCTGTAACATCTACTCACATTACCATCATCTTGGAATCGTTGCCAAAGCCTGGAGATGACACTCTGGGAGATTCCAAGTTCCTCGGATACTTCCAGCTGGGTACGGCCAAATTCCAGTCGTCCGATAATTCTACCAAGTAAAAATCATCCAAATGCTTCCTTTGTGCCATAACTATGCGGTTATTGCACTGAAAGGCTTTTAAAGCGCTTGTGAACAATTTTACTTCTTTGCCACCATTCCTTATATACACCTCTCTTACACTCGACATTGTGACGTACTATGCGCGCCATCTGGTGGTTTCCTGTAATTTGCATATTCTTCTTCAAGATGTGTGTGATAATTCTACAGGTGAAATTTTTATTTTAGAGTTCAATTTCTGTGTGACTCTGAATTATCCTTAATTTATGGACAGGAGTGTATTAAGGTATTCAAATTAAAACAAGCCTTATTTAATAGTGCATGGAAAATGTTTCTTCATTTCTTTTTAAAATTTGGTATTTTGCGTATATATTGTGAAAGAAGTAAAGGAACTATCAAGATGACATAAAATAATATTATGCCATGCAATCAATGTACATCAGTGGATATATATATTTATAATTTGGTTTTGGAATTTTATTGTGTTATAATACATTAAAGTATATGAACTTTTTTTTATACATCATACAGTCAGGACGGATTTAGATGAAAAGAGGCCCCAGAAGTGGAATAGTTTAGGCTATTCCACTTATGAGGCCCTTTCACCTCCCATTTTTAAGTTTGTTAATTACATGAGAGATAATAAAAACGCATCATTACTGGGATATACACTGAAGTGACAAAAGTCATGGGATACCTCTTAATATCGTGTCGGCCCTCCTTTCGCCCGGCGAAGTATAGCAACTCGACGTGGCATGGACTCAACAAGTCGTTGGAAGTCTTCTGCAGGAATATTGAGCCATGCTGTCTCGATAGACGTCCATAATTGTAAAGCGTTGATGGTGCAGGATTTTGGGCACGAACAGACCTCTCGATGATGTCCCATAAATGTTCGATGGGATTCATGTTGGGCGATCTAGGTGGCCAGATCATTCGTTGAAATTTTCCAGAATGTTCTTCAGACCAATCGCGAACAGTTGTGGCCCGGTGACATGCGCATTGTCATCCATAAAAATCCCATCGTTGTTTGGGTACATGAAGTCCATGAATGGCTGCAAGTGATCTCCAACTAGCTGAACATAAGCATTTCCAGTCAATGTTCGGTCCAGTCGCACCAGAGGACCAAGTCCATGCCATGAAAAAACAGCCCACACCATTACGGAGCCACCACCAGCTTGAACAGTGCCTTGCTGACAGTTTGGGTCCATGGCTTCGTGGGGTCGGCGCCACACTCGAACCCTACCATCAGCTCTTACCAACTGAAATCGTGACTCATCGGACCAGGCCACGGTTTTCCAATCTAGGGACCAACCGATATGCTCACGTGCCCACGAGAGTCGCTGCAAGCGATGTCGTTCTGTCAGTAAAGGCACTCGAGTCGGTCTTCTGCTGGAATAGCCCAAGAAAGCCAAATTTCTCCGCACAGTTCTAACAGACAAGTCCCTTGTACGTCCCACATTGATTTCTGCGGTTATTTGACGCAGTGTTGCTTGTCTGTTAGAATTTACGACTCTTTGCAGACGTCGCCGATCTCGGTCGTTAAGTGCAGGCGGTCGACCACTGCGCTGTCCATGGTGGGATGTTATGCCTGAAATTTCATACTCTCGGCACACTCTTGACACAGTGGATCTGGGAATGTTGAATTCCTAACGATTTCCGAAATGGCATGACCCATGCGTCTAGCTCCAACTAACATTCCGCGTTCAAAGTCTGTTAATTCCTGTCGTGCGGTCATCATCACGTCAAAACCTCTTCACATGAATAACTTGAACAGAAATGAAAGCTCTGCGAAAGCACTGAGCATTTATACCTATTCTACGCGATGCTACTGCCATCTGAAAATTTGCATATTGCTATCCCATGACTTTTGTCACTTCAGTGTATATCAATATGTTAAATGAAACATGTTGTGATTGGTACTAATCTTTATAAAAAATGTGGCACGGATAATAAAAAAAAAAAAAAGTCGAGAACACTTATTTGGACATTTATTCTCAGCACCATAATAAGTATTTGTTACAATAACTAATCAAACATAAAACAAAACATTTACAAGGAAACAAAATTCAAATAATAAAAATCTTTGACTACGAAAATAATAAAAATATGCAATAAAAATTATCATATTTTTTATTCTAATTAATTGTAGGCCCTCTTGATCTTGAGGCCCTAGGCTGAAGCCTAGTTAGCCTATAGGAAAATCCGGCCCTGCATACAGTACCTTCTTAGCTGGTTATTAAATTTTAATAGTTTAATACTGAAATAATGTTTTCGAAACAAGTCCAATTGAGATTCAATAAAAATTAAATGCTAGAAGCATAATATTATCATCACTCTTCTAGATATTTGTCACTATTTCAAAGCCCAGAAATCAATATTCAGAACAATTTCAGAAATTAATTAGGTACTATTCTATAGCTCAATTATTTTTATATTTGCATTAAATTCAAAATGTACAATTTATATAACTAATGTTTAAGCGATATTCGTTAATTTGCCCGTTAATATCATACATGGTTTAAATAAAAAAAAGGTATTTGCGCCAAAGACTGCAGAAATGGATGATTTTCAAGTAATATTAATTAAATTTCTTTTTATGTTTCACGAAAATTGGATAGAACATAATGCAGTTTGCGAAAGCATTTATGTATCGCAAAGATAATAACACTTAATTAATTTAATTAGAAATTGTCATAGAAAGGTAATTCAATTTTCGAAGGGCAACTAAATTGATTCAGCAGCTACTTATAAGGAAACAGCGTAAAAAGTTTAATTAAATTTTAATCAAAGAAATTAGAATATGCTTGGGAAAAAATAATATAAATTATGTCTGTTTTATCTCATTAAACATTAAATGATTCATTTAATGGAACTTTATTAGCTGTATCGTATTTAATGGAACAAAAGATTGGAAATGAATTTTTTAAAAAATGCAAAAATGCAATCGATTGCAATTGGATTAAATTAATGCGTAGACATATCATCACAAATTAAGCAATATTAATTCACAAAAATTACAGAAACTTTTTTTTTTGAAGAATAAAAATACAAAAATGATCTCAATTTAATTTTAGCTACAAAGCACTTTATTCATTTATTAAAAGGAATCGACATAACGATTAGGATAAATATAATTTAATTTTACACAATTTGAAAAGAAGAATCTATAATAAATGCTCTGCATTTCGTTCTAATTAGAATTAAGTAGATTTTATTTAAATGGATAATTAAATCACTGAATTTAAAAACTTAATATATTTAAGATGAAATAATTTTTCTGACCATAACATTCTGCAAGTTTATGAAAAGATGTGCATGTAATAGCTACTTAAAATTGCCGAGTTATTACTCGCAATTGAACCGAAAAGTTTTTAGAAATTAAAAACTAAGCACTTAAATTTTAGTAAATTATTTGTTAATATTCCACTTAGTAATAAATTTCAATTATATCAGGAATAAATTACCAAGACAAAATCTTATTAATGAATTTGATTGAAAAGGTGAAAAGGTTTAAGAATTTTTTTTTTTTTTGTAAAGATGACATAATCATAAAAACTTGAAAATTATTTTAATTTATTGAATAAAAAAGATGAATTAATAGGATGAATTTTTAAGATTTTCACTTGAATAATTTATTACAGTACTAATGCCAAGCTTAACGTTTTTCTAAGGTTTTTTTTTTTTTTTTTTTTTTTTGTGACTGTGGTATATAAAAAAATCCATCAAATGTATTATGAGTAAAGATTAATTCAAAAATGTAATTCAAAAAGAAAACAACAGATGACAGTTAAAATAACATGCAAATTAAAAAGCAATCCAACAGATATCCCACCTGATATTATACCATGAATGTTATTAGATGCGAGGTTGTGCTACATCGTGAGGTTTTGATTTACATATTGTTGATGTGAGACTTTTTTATGGGGTTCCTATTTAATGTGTTACAAACAATGCATTTTATAGCTACTCATGAACTTTCAAGATATTTTTTATGCTGACCCCGACCCTACACAAAAACAGATTTGACTGTAATCGACGAATCATATCAAGTACATCTTGTACGATGGTGTGTTACTATGATTTCCAACATTTGTGTTTTGAAAAACTGAATACAGGCATGCATTTGAATGTCATATTGATAAAAATTCGAGTAATTTTAATCATGAGTTCGATTATCAATTCAAGAATATTATTAACTCTACTTGTTTTTAAAATAGAACTCGTAGCAAGCCATCATAATCAAACTCATGTCCTTTTGCATACTAGCTAGAATGCACTACTATCGGACCATGAATGGAGAAAAAAGACATACTGAGATATTTTATTGAGATACTAATTATATTTTAAACATTTGGAAGACTTTCAAAGAAAAACTGAATAGCAAAACATATCTTTTGAACAATACGAACACATAATCTTACAGCATAATCGAACTCATGTCTTTTTGCACACTACCTAGATAGGAAAAGAACAATGATTGAAGAAAAAACCAAAATATTTTATTGAGATACTAATTAGATTTTATACATTCAGTATATATATCGAGTGCATTGTAAGCCTTTGAAGCTTTGTACACTTTTGAGCTTATTATAAGCATTTTATATTGTCAACATTACTTATAAAACAAGATCTCCTGTTGATTTTAGCAAGCGTTAATCATAGCAGTAATATGATCGACTAACCAACTGTAGAAAAGTTCATACTATATATATTGTAAGTATTTAAGAGGGTTTTTTATATAACTGCAAAACATTATAAATAATTTTATAAAGAAATGGCAACTTGTTTACCATGTTAAATTTATTTTGAATCCACACTTCTAATATACCAAAATAATCTTTTGTCACAACAACTTTCACTTGCAGTAATAGGATTCCAAAAAAAGCATTATATAATCAATGGGATTTTCGTTCTCAACTACCGAAAATCTAAATGTGCGTAACTCACATTAAAAAAAAAAAAAAAGGCGGCTACATAAAAAGCATTGGCCAGGCCAACTTCTTTTCGCTAATGGTTAAGTTCAAACAAGCCGACAGGATTTGCAGTGGTTTATTTACGATAAGATTTCATTGAAGCAAAACTCAACTGGAACAAACTATTGGCAACAGCGTGAGAGAGAGAGCCCTCGTGTTCGGACGGAATCAATACTGTAAACGAGAGAAAAGGCTGTTTAAAACGGAAAGTGCCCTCATCACTTAAACGGCACGTTCTGTGAAAGTCCCCCTGAGCCTCATGGAAGGAGGGTTTGTTGAAGCAAATTTCCTCAATTTGGCTGGTCCCCTGAAGGCAGAGTAGTGTGTCGTATATCTGGAATGGGTTTTTTCGCCGGGATAAAAACCAATAAATATAACAGCCTGGACGAAGTGACCTATCCATCCTGTTGGAAGTGGTACACGGGGAGAATCAAGAAATGAAATAGGACACGAATCCAAAAAGGGGCGAAAGGACATCAATTCTTAGAAATCGCAACAATAGTCTGAGTGAAATGGACTCTCTCTGAAAAGTTTTGACTTCGCGATGTACAATGTACATTGGCATAAGCCGTGAGATATAAGTCAAGAAGAGATATCTGGTGCTTCTAGCATAAGTTATTTTTCAGCAAAAGAATTCACTAAGGGCTCACTCTTTAGATTCAGCATTTTCACATATATTATCCACCAGTTATGCGAAAATGCTGAATCTAAAAGAAAGACGGAACCACTTATTTTGCTTTCCTGTTTTTGATTTGTAGTTATTATATTTTCATAATAAGGAAAATTTTTGCAAAATTATATAGATGTACTGAGTTTTTTTGTTATATAAATGAACTCTAGGGTCAACTTTAAATGTTTAAGTAATATGAAATGAACTTATTTTTATTTTCCTAATTATTATTCATTCATTTTCATAGAACTTATTGATTTTTTTTTCCTCCAGACATCTTTTACTAATAAGTTGGAAACCACAAATCCCTTCTCAGTTTAATATATATAAATCGAAAAAAAAAATTATTGAATAAATTCTTCTTCATCGCAGCAACAGCCCCATGGTGGGCCAAGGCCGTCTGCCTACTGATAGATTTCGAGGCAGGAATTTGTTATTTTTTTAATTTTTATTTATTTATTTTTTTTACGGCGTGGGTTTGTCAGCCCAACGTTTTTTACACTTATATTAAACCGGGACATACAGTTTAAAAGTGATTCTGAGGTGGTGGAAAAATGGATTCTGAGAATTCTTGGCACCGGCGGCTCGAACCAGTAACATGTGGCACCAAGCGCCAGATGGAAGAAATTAATTAGTTAATGAACAATGCAAAACAGTACTAACATACATACATGTATGTATGTGTATGTATGTGTATCTGTGTGTATGTATGTGTGTATTTATTTCTTATTAAATTAAGTGCATTTTAAAATATAAAGCGTTTTTAAATTTCATTACTAAAAACAGCCAGTGCGAAAACTGTTGTAAAACAATTTTGATTGAGTATTTGAGAAGATAATAATCATGGCATGTCCTATTCGAGAAGACAAGATTTTGCAAATACATTTAAAGCTGGTTTTAAAGCTTCAATAGCTGGTTTTACAAGAAAAAATACGGTCTTCTTAGAGAACGCTGGAATTATGCTAATAACCCCCACATTATCATAGTTAATGATAAAGAGAATCGATTATTCTAAGTATGAAGCAACAGCTAAGTCATATGAAACCATCTGTTCGTTCTGCTGATGATTCCAGATAAAACAAATACTAAACGTAATTTATTGTATACATTGAAAATAATTGGATAACTTCTGTAGTGGGTAACGCTGATCTCAGCGATTTTTTTCTTCAATTTGTTCATGGACTACTGGTTAAGTACCAATCAGGTGATTCAAATCTTATTTTAGGATATAAACGAACTCTTGCATGCATTACAGGGCGCATGTATTAGTATTCTGATATAAGTTTCTAAAATTCAATATTGTATAATTTCAGAAATTATTGTATTTTGCTGAGAAAGAATATTATGTATATTGGAGAATATCGTATCCGATTTATTTATTTAAATTATGCTAAAATCACAGCACATACAATATTTTAGATTAGTTATGAAACTTCATTGAAAAAAATAATTAACCTGATTATTTTTAAATCCAACCATTTAGATAGGGCGATTTATTTCTAATATTACACAGAATCTCAACGAAATCTAGAGATTTCATCTCCATTGTATCGAACATTATTATTTTTATTTGATAATGGATTTCAGTACTGGGTGCATTACATAAAATGCATAAAATAAAGTTTGTATTACTTTACAATCAATATCAAAACTAAATCAATCAATCTTAAAATGAATTCATATTTTTTAATAATATTTTATTTCTAAAAATATGAAATGATCATTATATCAGACATTTATTAATATTTAATAAATTTTCTTGACTTGTTTGTAAAATATTCTACAATCTGTAAATATTTTTCAAATTGAGTAATTTTCATTTTCTAGACCATCATTTCCTAGCGCTCTGGCGATCGGTACCACAGGTTTTGGGTTTGATTCCAGGTGTATAATGTATGTTTACAGTAATTCGGAATCCACTTTAAACCATAGGTCCCGGTCAAATATGATCGTAGAGCGTTAGAAGTAGGAGTGACAACCCTACCCCTACCCATCACATCCTTTCGAACCCCCTGCCACTAAGCAGATGTTTTTGGCCCACCATGGGGCTGTTCCACCGTTGAAGAAGAAGTCCATCATTTCTATACCTATAGAATCTATCATATCGAAAAATTTGTGCTTAACTATATTTTTTAATTACTCTCATGCAATATTTAGCTTCTGCATAATAAAGTTAAGCACATGAAATTCACCAAAAAACTCATAAAAAAGAGCAAAGAAAGCTGAATATTAAAAGATTAATATATTTTATGACTGTCTGAGCAAACAAATACCTCTGGTTCTTATTTTAAGTGTTTAAAAACGAAAGCAAGAGATCATTCAGTTTTTACAGCAAGTTACATTTGTGCTATAAACAAAAAAAAAAAAAGTTAATTTTTGAGAAATATTTAAGTGTTGAATAAATATTTCTTGTCACTTTGTTATTTTAAATTATATAATGCGTACCATGTAAAAAAAAAAAAAAAATTAATATGCATCGTTTAAAATGTCTGTCCAGATCTACCAATCTGGCACAATGGTGAATAAACGTTACACTTAAATTCAAGTCGAATACTAAAACAACGTAAACAGTAATAATAAATGTTTTTGTCAGATGTAGCCTAAGGAATTGTGATAGAGAGGGAAAAAACACTGTTGTGGAGTTTTTATTAAGTTAAAAAAATTCAACAAAGTTGGTCAGTATCCAACATTTATTGAATCGTCTCCACGTAGAATGGTTCCAGACATTGTTTATCAGAGTAGATGTCTGTAGATTTTTTTATAAAATTGTCCATTACTTAAAGAATAGATAAAATTCAAGTCTGATAAGGGCAGCGTGGAATTACAACACGTTTGAACATAACTTTCATTGTTTCTTTTCTTCTAGAAAAACAGAAAACCATTATCAGATTGAAATATTTGATATATAAACTCAATAAGTTAGGTTTAAGATTAATCAAGTTTATTTAAGGAGGATCATTTTATAATATTATTTAGTGCTTATGGTTTATACATTTTAAACATAAAATTCAGAAACATGGTTTAAAAGTATACTAGCGATAGATTTTAAAAAGGGATAAGTTCTATATAACACCATTAACGGTTTTATTCATTCATTGTCAGTTTAATTTTCAGATGAGCATGTAATATTTTAAAATACCATTATATAAAATTTAATTTTTTTTAATACTTTAATTAAATAATAAACAACAATTAACTACTTAAATTAAATTTTCCATTAACATTTTTATTGCAAATCTGAGTTAAATAATTTATAAATGTATATTTATAATCAGTTCAAAAACATTTTTTTAACAATTAGTATGACTAAGTTGTATTTTGTAAAAATAAATTACATAAACAAGCGTAAATCAATAGAATTCTCACTGAAGTAATTGACGCGCTGATAAATCTAAAATAGCACTGATGTGCACATAACATATTTTATAATTTTTAAATTTTTACGTCATCAATTTAATTAATAATATACCAGAATTTATATTAACGATGAACCTCATTGTATCTTGACGGACTCGACTCATGGCCCAGTAGCAAAGTGCGCCATTGGTGAGCATTAGGGCTGAGGTTCAATCCGTTGACGGCTTTGTTATAGACATTGTTTCAAAAAACGAGGAGTCTCGATGGCATTTGTGATGTTCAGCATCTTACGTCGTTACCTGGTGGGAGTTTTCCAGTGTTTCCACCATCAAACTGACAACATGAGTAGCTTTCCTCACAAGCGCCTATTCTTCATAGAAGACTTCAGGAAAACATCTATTCCAATCTGTTCCTTTGTAATGTGAAAAATTCCTGTAGAGCACTCCGTAGTTTAAAGCATCTATTTGTAAACATTTCTCCTCGTCAATCTATCCAGATGTGTTGTGTCAATTCTTATAATCACCCTAGTTAACGTTAAATACCCTACTGTTTGCCCATCAGTGACGAATAATTTCAGGTCATGTGATCAGGATTAAAAAATAATAGCCATGTATTAATCTAACAAGTATGGAATACACAGCTTTGAATCAATGGCGGTCGACATTTTGGACAGTGCTTTCTCCAGAAGTAGTGAGCGGCCTAATGGCCAACTGGCTAGCGCTGCGGCTATTCAGGTTCGAATCCTGAAGGTGGCGAGGATGCTTGTTAATGGATCGCTTATCCACGTTAAACTGCACAAAATAACCGTAGAGGGACAAACCAAACCAAAGTAGGGAGTGTGATAGCTTGTTAAAGATTATTTTTGTATAAGACAAGAAAATGTGGGAATTATCCCTATAAGTCGTCCCAGAAGGCATTAATTGATCTTTTCTATCAATAGCTATTTGGAAATACTTTAGTGGAACCAAATAGATACTTAACTAAACTAACTCCTGGCACTACAACCCATGGTAGAGCAAGGCCGTCTGTCTATTGGCAAATTTCGAGACAGAAGATGGTTTCTTTTTTTTTACAGGGTAGGATTGTCAGCCGTACACCCAAAGCTCTATAGTCCTATTAGACTGGCATAAACGGTTTAAGGTGGATTCAAAACCACTACAAACACCTATGGTACCACCGAGGGCGCTAGTCACTAGGCCATCAGGCCTTTCCCCCAAGTAGATGCCAAGAAAATATTTGTTAGTTATTTAGATACCAAGAACATCTTTGAAAAGAAAAACAATTTTTAGCAAATTCATAATCTAACAATTTCATCGCCAAATTTATCCTCTCAAAAAAATTCAGCAGTCATTTAATAAAGTGAGTTTATTACTGCAATACATATGCCAGTGCAGTCCAAAATCTGTTAAAACTTTCTGTAAACAGTTGACTAATATCTCACAGCAATCATAGGCGCTGAATTATTTAAAAGCGCAAAATTACAGAAACCTCACTCTCTTAATATAAAATATCAGCGCTTAAGTCGAAAGTTAAGAGGCTTACATCATCCCGACGAATCAGTTCTGGGGAGGGAATTACAACCTGGCAAACTAAAAAAACGAAAAGGAGCCTCTCAAAGTCATAATAACGACGCTAGTTTTGAAATCCTGACACTTAAAAGAGGATTATTAAAACATGTTACTCTGGAAAATGTCATGGTGGTAGCCACGATTATTAATTATTAGCGGGTCTCATGCCAAACGTAATCCTACACACACCCTTACAGATGCAGTTATTAAACGTTTTAAAGAAACACCTCGTTTCCTTTGCATTAACGTTAATTCTAACTATTTCGAAAATGCAGTATTTTCAGAGAGTCATTTCAATTTCCAAGAGTAATATTTCTAACGTGGTGTGAGTAGATGTGGAAAGTGAAATGGTCTGGGTTTCGTTACAGCGTTTGATTGATTTTATGCTTCTAAGCGTTTTTATAATTACATACTAGTCAGTTGCTTTACGGTTTAAAGTTAATAATTTTTATTAATAAGCCGCGATTACATAGAAAACTACATAAAGTCACTGTAGAAAATAACTCTACCTCTTCGAAAAATTAATAAATTAAATTGTGTATGAAATTATTCGCATAATACAGTAGCCCTACGATATATCGCATATACACAATGGAAAAATGTGATATAACTGGCGTTTCATTTATGGTATAATGTTAGTTAAATTTTTAGCAGGGATAAATCAGAGATAAAATGGGATTTAAAGGTAAGAGATGTAGTTTGATTAACAAAATAAGCTATCGATTTTAGATCAATCTTATTATAATCAAAGCTAATATAGCTTTGGGGTCTGAGGGCGCTGGGTGCCACAAGTATCGGGTTCGAGTACCGGTGGTACCCTGGATGTTTGTATTGGTTCATAATCAACTTTAAACAATAGGTCCCAGTCAAATATGACTGTACGTTGAGAGTAAGGCTGAGAAATCTATCCCGTGAAAAATAGCCAATAGGCCAGCGCTGCAGCCTTGGTACCATAGGCTTCAAGTTCGAATCCTGGCGGTGAAATGGATGTTTGTTAGTGAGTCCACGTTAAATTATAGGTCCCGGTCTAATTAGCCCAAAGTGTGCATAAAATGACCATAGAGTGACAAAAAACAAACAAGCCTATCCCTTAAAATAGATAGCACCCCCTGTCTCGCAATTTGCAAGTAGGGACAGCCGACCTAGGCCCCTCATGAGGCTGTTGCGCCAATGAGAAGAATATAGCTTTGATTAACAAAATTACAAACAGAATTATTTATCTGTTGTACATCGATTTATTAGATCACTTCAAACTTGTTAAACCATTTTACAATGAGAGTCTTATGACAGCAGATAAAGGTTATTTCCTAGTGCCTTTATATTTTCTCAAATTTAATGGAGAGATTTTTTTCCCCACAGTTATATCGTGCTCATCACTTGTGTAAACACGACAACTTTTGATTAGGCTAACTTTCCTGGCTTCAACTTCAACTTCCCTAGATCAGAAATTCGAGAAGAGCTTAACATCAGGCCAGTTCAGACTCTTCTTAATATGACAGTAGACTTTTTATTTGGACAATAATGTTTTGGGTTTTTAAGATCACACGTAGAAATCAATGTCTTCATTATTTATGCATGACAGCCTAGGCTGAGCTAACTGCGTATTCAAAAATGGGGAAGAGCTCTCTGAATTTGTAATCTAGGGAAGGTAAAGTCGAAGCCTGGAAAATTAATCGAATCAAAAGTTATCGCGTTCATGCATGGGATGAGCATGATAATTCTGTAAGGAAGAAAATCTCACCATTAAATTTGGGAAAATATCAAGTCATTACAAAACAATGCAGGTTCACTGAAATGGTATTCTCATTGTAAAGTCGTAAACAAGTTTCATAGAAACCATGGGCTGATGTTTAGAATCATAAATGTATTCTCAGGTAGGAAAAAGAAAATATTTAAAAACTGTAATCAGATGGGCCGATTTACAGGCTATCCATAAAATTTAGTATTTAATATAAGAAGAAAAAAAAAACGCATAACAGCGTTCTTAAATAAAAAAAAAACTATAGAATTCCAAACAATTTTCTTTTCTCGAACTCACTCATTTACCCTCTGAAATAAAATTGGCCTTGCTTTCACCGGACGATCTTTTAAAACAATTTTACATTCATTTTTCTTCTGAATTAACTTTTTTAATAATTACTTATTTATTTTGTAAACAAATATCACGTATAAAAAGCTCGTGAAATTTTTTTTTTTTAAAAATTACAATTTTGAGTGAAAATTTTCAAAATTGAAAGTGGTCAAGAACACGATAACACCTCTCCCCAAACCAACACCCATATATTATTGAAAATAATATATTATATACCATATATTTATTCAGAGTGGTAGTTATTATTATTAATAATAAAATAAACATAAAATATTTTAATTTAATACTGAAAGAAAAATTAAGTATCATAAATACAGCCAACTATAAATTTTAAGGGATTTTAAATTAATTGCGGTTTATTTTAAGTAGTGCAAACTGTGATAGAATAAGAAATCACATAAATTTCACAAAAACAAAGCAAAAATTATGATGAATGCTCAGCAAAACCAAATATTGATTTAGTGGACTCAAAACTAAAGATAAAGAATGACAATAGAACAGAAAAAGGAATTTCTAAATGTTTGCAATTTGGAATTTCGGATAAGAATTACGATAAGAATAAAAGGCGGCGAAGAATGGAGTGTAATGAAAAATAAAGGAAATGAAGTACATGGAGTAAAGGGAGGAAGAAAAAAAGTGTCTGATCTGAATGCTTCCATTTATGGGACTACAGTTAGTAAATCAAACTTAGATTCTCCAGTAGATAGACCTCCGTATAAAAGACTATAGAAGATAAAAAATACTTTATAAAATTGAATTGAATTCTATTTGAAAAATTTATTTTTATTTCTCAGAAGTAAAGAAGAAACTGTTTAGAGTACTTGAATTAATTTACATCATTTTTATTTTGTAAAGGGTAAAGAAAGAATTTACAAGAAAAAAAGTACAAGTAATATTGGTAAAAAAAGGCCCAATTGTAGGTTTAAAGCTTATATCCACTAGTGGAGTGTGTTGCAGTCACTGTTTTCAGAAATGAATAGACTGATAGGTAATTGTGTATACGTTTTTAAATACTTATATCGACATTTAGGCTACTTCATGTGGGTTTGGGTTCTTTTTTTTATACGAAACGCAAATGCGGGGCAGTTTAACTGAAAGTTCTCCCGGAAATTATAATCAATGAATTATGAACTGTTCGTATTTTAAACTAATTTATTGTGGTACACAAATTTTCCTGTGTGTTATTGTTTTGTATAATCCTTAGTGTTTGGCAGTGAGCAGTGGACATCCCATGAGTAGTCTACTCATGGAGGGAGGGAAAGACGCAACTTCTGTTGTGAGGGAGCACCCGTAGGTAGAAGTCTGACTAGGCTAAAATATATCATAGGATACTACAATATGACATATTATAGGATACCACAATATAAAATGTCATAGGATACCACAATATGAAATATCATAGGATACCACAATATAAAATATCATAGGATACCATAATGTAAAGTATTATAGGATATCACAATATAACATATAATAGGATACTACAATATGACATATTATAGGATACCACAATATAAAATGTCATAGGATACCACAATATGAAATATCATAGGATACCACAATATAAAATATCATAGGATACAACAATATAAAATATCATAGGATACAACAATATAAAATATCATAGGATACCACAATATAACACACAAATATAACACCACATACATAAAAAAAATTATTTCAACGCAGATTAAAAGTTTAGATATTATTTTAAATGCTATGCATTAGACCTAATCCTTCGCTAATTGCACAGCAGATTTGCCGAAATGTCAGCTTTAACTAATAAAACTCGTCGGCTTTTAATGCCTAATCAACTTTGCCTTCTTTTTCTCAATTCCTTCTATTAGCTCACACTCTCCCTATATATATCTTGCTCAAATTTTCAATCGTTCATAAAATACTTTTCATTCATCCCCTCAAGTTCAAATACATTTTTGTTTGAACCTGTAGTGGATGACACTGGATGTTAATACAGTTTTTTCAAATATTAATTCTGTAATTAAATTTAATTAATTAATTTTAGTTTTTTTTTTAGATTTAAGTTTCATGTATCTACCAATAGATGGCGCCAGATAAACTTAAAAAAAATGAAGGAAAATTATTTATAAAGGACTTTCTGCAATACAGTGAAAAAAAAAGTAGGAATTGACTTTTAAAAAGTATTTTTTATATTACTTGTTTATCAGCCACCACATGATAAAAATAAAGAAGAAATGCCTCCTAAGAGTGATTAAGGGTAAATTTATAAATTATTCATCGAAACATGCTTAATTAACAAATTATTCGATTTCCTTATTATAATATTTTGAGCGCTAATTTTTAAAAGTAATTTAATAAAAAAAATAATAATAAGTTAAATTGGTTGTAGTAATTATTAACACGGTAAAGGACCAGAATTCAATTTACGATAAAGAACCTATAGTTAAAATATTGGGAAAAAATGAAGATTATAAAAAAAAAAAAAATGATTTTATGAGCAGTTCTTAAGGAAAAAAATAGTTATTAAAATCTTAAGAAAATAAATTTCTTCTTAATTTTTGAGTTTTTAAAAACAGCGTGATTAAAGAAATTAATAATTCATTATAATTGTAGATTATATGAGGCACCTTAGATTTAAAAAAATTTAACAAACTTTTTTTAAGCTTAATAAAGGTAAAGAACTGGTTACAAAAATATTCTTGTGTGTAAGTAGATGAAAGACTATTACGGTTTTATTTTAAAATAATCTTGAAAATTTTTGAGATTTTTTTCGTAAGAAACATAAAATGTTATCTTTAAAATATAATGATATGAGTTTTATCATTTCTAGCTTAGAAAATAAAAAACATTTCCAGATAAAATAAGTGCTTGGCAAACTTTTGGCATTCATTTTATCTATTCTAAGAAAACATTCTTTCTAAATGTGATAAAGAATAACTCTTTCATATGGATAAAGAACTGATTATAAAAATATTTGTATGCAAGTAGAATAAAGAGAGATTTTTAAAAAAAAAATTTATTACAGTTTTATTTTCAAATAATCTTGGTATAAAGTAATTTAAGAGATATTTTTTAAAATTAAAAAATGTAGCAGTAAATGTATGAGAAAAATATTACTGATATAAAGTTTTGGCTCTGTTCTCAATTTTAAATTAAAAAATTTATATTTATTTTTTAATTAAATACTAATTTTATAGTTTTTTTCTCCTTTATCTCATTTGGTAGACAGCAACTTCTAGACAAAGTCCAAGAACCCATGTGGTCTAGTGGAAGGAGGTAAAGGGGAGGGGGCAGCTTCTGTTGTGGTAAGCACCCGTCTGTAGAAGCCTGATGAAGGAGACCAGTGCCTTTCGGGAGGACTTTTAGTATGAAATACCGTGCGTTTGCCTATCGTATGGAAGAAAACACGGAAAACTCTCACCATTTAGTCAGACTCACGAGACAAGATGCTGAACATCACAAACGCCATCGAATATCCTCGTTTTTTAAAATGCGTTTACAACAAAGCTATCAGCGGATTGAATCTCAGTCCTTATGCTCACCACTAGCGCACGTTGCCACTGAGTCACGAATCGGGCGAATTTCCACTTGTGTACATAAATATTTGCGTACCGTGTGGTAGAAAACCAGGAAACTTTCCACAAGGTAGACCGATTAAAGAGGGGCCTGAATGACCAAGTATTTAGCGCTTTGGCACTCCGTGCCACAGATTTCGGGTTCGAATCCCGGCGGTGCCATGTATGTTTGTAGTGGTCTAGAATCCACTTTAAGCCTCCTATGACCATAGAGCGAAACAGAACCCAATCAGACTTCTCACCCACATCATTCCCAAATTGTAAAGAGGCAACACAGATCTAGGCACAGTGATGTGGTGTAGTAATCCGACTAACGAGGCAAGATGCTAAACATCACAAACGCCATTGAGTCTCCTATTTTTTTTTGAAACAGTGTCTATAACAAAGCCGACAGCTGACTGAACTTTAGCCTTAAAGCTCACCAGCGGCAAGCGTTGCCACTGGCCAGAAGTCGGACAAGTTATTTATTATAATTATACAATTTAACAGAGATTAAAAATTTAACAGAGATATCATAACTGTACAATTTAAGCATAATTTTTAATGTGAAATTTTTTATTTCTAGCTATTGTTAAGCCTTTTAATAAGTTCTTTTTAAATAAACCATAATTAAAATTGCGCGAACAGCAAACCAATGAAACCCTTTTAGAGATTACAACTTCCACCACGTAGTACTAGAAATATTTCTAATTATGCAAAAAAATACAAAATTCTGCAATTTCCAAATCGTTTCACAATAACGATCCCATAAATAACACAAATCTCTGAAAATACATATTTCTCGTAAAAACCCAATTTCACTTTAAATCCAAAGAAATCAGAATAAACCATCTGACCTATTGCGCAGATATCAAGAAGTAAGACCAAATAAAATCGAACCTTCAGAAGAGGGAGAAAGACAGCAGCAGAAACAGAAAGTTCCAACTATCAAGACACTGTTCATTTGTCGAAGAAAAGATTTCTTCCCAAAGATGCATAACTCCATTCACTTCAACTACTCCTTCTTATTTCTCGGTGTCCTATTACGTAACAGCTTGTTTACGACTCGGAACAGCCAGGGAAGATGGCTGAATTCACGGCCATTTTGAATCTGAGTCATCTACTTTCAGATATTCCTGTTACCAATGGCCCGTGCAATGCTAACCTGCATTACCTGGATATACATAGTTGTCTTCTTTATCTCACAGCTTTAGAAAGGACGTTTTAAAAAAAAAAGAAGGCATGATTTATAGACCAATATTTTTTGTAACGTCTGTACATAAATCTAGAAGATTATTTGAATTGGACATTTGGGAATCTTAAAGAAGATATATATGCTTGTGTGTGTGTCTGTATATAAACTTATATGTAGCATAAAAGAGGCTATGGCATTTTGTAGTGGGGTTTTTAAGAAATGGAAGAGTCATAAGTCTTTTTTCACTGTTAATTAATTAATAAAGATATTACTATTTATAGAGTTGTAAATAACAAGGAAAGTCAAATCCAGTAGCTTTTAAAAATATTTTTGGTGTCTGGGCAAAAGCAAGTAACTTATATAAAGTTCACAGAAATATGTCTGATTAATGCTGTTGTCTAGTTAATCCTTTAATTCATATAAAAAATGCTAGCTAAGTGAATATATATATATATATATATATATATATATGCTTACATACATACACACACATATACATTTATATTAGTAATGTGCAGGTTGGGTGACCAGATTCTAACTGGGTGCTGATGGGATGAGATACTTGAGGCATTGGTTGGAAAACTCACATGTTTTATTTGCACACGCACAAACACCACACATACAATTAGGTTCGGTTTGTCTGACTACGATTATTTTGTGCAACATTTAGGCTAATTAGACCAGATCTACAGTTTAACGCAGATTACGAACCACTACAAACATCCATGGCACCGTCCGACTCGAACTTGGGGCCTGTGGTACCGAGTGCCAGAGCACTAACCACTCGGCCTTCAGGCCCTTAAGCCTTTTAGTAAATTTATAAAAATTAAATTATGCTGTCGAAGCAAAAAACCAATAAAATACTTTTTAGGGATTACAACTTCCACAACGTACTACTAGAAATATTTCTAAGTATACTTTCTAAAAACTGCTTAAGAAATATTAAATGCAAAACTCTGCAACCCTGAAATTTCCAAATTGTTTCACAGTAACGAGCATATAAATAACAAAAATCTCGAAAATACATATTTCTCGTAAAATCCCAATTTCACTTTAAATACAAAGAAATAAAAATAAAACATCTGACCAATTGCGCAGACACCAAGAAGAAAGACAAAATAAAATCGAACATTCAGAAGGAGGGAGAAAGACACAGAAGCAGAAACAGAAAGTTTCAACTATCAAGACATGGTTCATTTTCGAAGAAAAGATTTCTTCCCAACGATGCATAGCTCCATGCACTTCAACTATTCCTTCTTTTTCTGGGTGTCCTATTACGTAACAGCTTGTTTACGACTCGGAACAGCCAGGGAGGTTGGCTGAATTCACGGCCATTTTGAATCTGAGCCATCTACTTTCAGATGTTCCTGCTACCAATGGCCCGTGCAATGCTAACCTGCATTACCTGGATATACATAGTTGTCTTCTTTGGCTCACAGCTTTAGAAAGGACGTTTTACAAAAGAAAAGTAGGCACGATTTATAAACCAATATTTTTTGTAACGTCTGTACATAAATCTAGAAGATTATTTGAATTGGACATTTGGGAATCGCAAAGAGAGATATGTATGCTTGTGTGTGTGTCTATATATAAACTTATCTGTAGCATAGAAAGGAGGCTGTGGCAGTTGTAGTGGCTTTTTGTTAAGAAATGGATGAGTGTCAGTCTTTTTACAGTTAATTAATTAATAAGGATAACAATATTTGTAGATTTGGGAAAGCTGCTCGGAATAACATGGAAAACCACGTCTACTAGCTATTAAAGTTATTTTAGTTTCTGGGTCAAAAGCAAGTAACTTATATAAAGTTCACAGAAATATGTCTGATTAATGCTGAGTTGTCTAGTTAATCCTTTAATTCATATAAAAGTGTCATAGAGCTAAGTGTTATGAAATTATATATATATATATTTACATGCATACATATATATATATATATGTTTACAATGTGCTAACATACAGGTTGGGTGTGCAACTGTAACTGGGTGTGGATGGGTTGAGATACTTGAGGCATAGGTTGGAAAACTCAATGCTTTATTTACACACGCTCAAACCCCACACATATACAATTAGGTTCGTTTTTTGTCGCTCTATGGTCATTTTGTCTACACATTTCAGGCTTATTAGACCGGGACCTACAGTTTAACGCGGATTACGAACCACTAACAAACATCCATGCCACCGTCCGACTCGAACTTGGGGCCTGTGATACCGAGTGCCAAAGCTCTAACCACTCGGATATCAGGCCCCCTTAAGCCTTTTTAATAAATTTATGAAAATTGAATTATACAGACAACAAAAACCAATGAAACACTTTTAGAAATTACAGATACCACGTACTACTAGAAATATTTCTAATACTATTCTTCTTAAGCAAAAAATGCAAAATTTGCAACTCTGGAATTTCTAAATTGTTTCACAGTAACGAGCATATAAATAACGAAAATCTCCGAAAATACATTTTTCTCGTAAAATCCCAATTTCACTTTAAATACAAAGAAATAAATATAAAACATCTGACCTATTGCGCAGATCAAGAAGAAAGACCAAATAAAATCGAACCTTCAGAAGAGGGAGAAGACAGCAGAACAGAAACAAAGTTTCAACTATCAAGACATGGCTCATTTGTCGAAGAAAAGATTTCTCCCAACGATGCATACCTCCATGCACTTCAACTATCCGGCCTGCCTTTCTTATTTCTCGGTGTCCTATTACGTAACAGCTTGTTTACGACTCGGAACAGCCAGGGAGGTTGGCTGAATTCACGACCATTTTAAATCTGAGCCATCTACTTTCAGATGTTCCTGTTACCAATGGCCCGTGCAATGCTAACCTGCATTACCTGGATATACACAGTTGTCTTATTTGGCTCACAGCTTTAGAACGTTTTAGAAAAAAGAAGGTATGATTTATAGACCAATATTTTTGTAACGTCTGTACATAAATCTAAAAGATTATTTGAATTGTACATTTGGGAATCGTAAAGAAGATATATATGTTGCGTGTGTGTCTATATATAAACTTATATGTAGCAGAAAGGAGGCTGTGGCAAGTTGTAGTGAAGTTTTTAAGAAATATCCTTGCCCATGACAGGATCGGCATAAAATGTCCTTTACCAGAAAACCCATCCCCCTAGTAGGAAGGTCGGGATGTCATCTTTAAAAGAGGTTTTAAAATGTGGAGGCATAATACACTCAAGAGCCAAAACATTATGACCACCTGTCAATAACAAGTTGGCCCACTTTTGGCGCGCAACACAGCTTCAACCCGCCTTGGCATGGATTAATACCACCACTTAATACCAGTTAAATACCATTTCCACCTGATCACGTGCCTTCCACGTCATCCAGGCGAGTTCATTGCAAAAAATGTAGGGGTGGTCATAATATTTTTGGCTCTTGAGTGTATATAGGTCCCCATGGTGCACCCGGGATAACGTTGAAACTACTACATATTTACTTTTCAGTGGTTAAGAATAATTAGAAGAATGGCTGAATTCGATGACGTTTTGAATCGAATATATATTTTTAGATATTTCGTTACCAATATTAAGCTGTGTTGACCTATAACGATGTCTTCATTTGTACATTTTAAAACGATTCAGAATGAAGATATATGTAAAAAATACATAATATATGACCCCATTTCTTATAATGTCTGTACATAAATCGAATAAATTATTTGAATTGGATATTTGGGAATCGTAAAGAAGATATATGTATTTTTAACTTGTTCTTTGTTCAAATACATAGTTTTTACATTAATCACTTAAAATATACTAAACGCCTTAGATATAGTGCAATATTATCAGATGTCTTATAAAAAATAAACAAGACACTTTTAATATTTTTATTTTTGTCCCAAGGACAACTATAGGTAATGTATTTAGTTTCTAGAATCTTGATTAGAAACACAAGTGACGCTCAAACCAAAAATAATATTTAGGCCCCATGGTGCACCCAGGATAACGTTGAAACTACTGCATATTTACTTTTCAGTGGTTAAGTTTATTATTATAGTTCAGTGGTTATATTTACTTTTCAGTGGTTAAGAATTTAGAAGAATGGCTGAATCCGATGACGTTTTGAATTGAACACTATATTTTTAGATATTTCGTTACCAATATTAAGCTGTGTTACCTGGATCTATACCGATGTCTTCATTTGTACACAACTTTAAAAATTTCAGAATAACGATATATGCAAAAAAAAAGCATAATATATGACCCCATTTCTTATAATGTCTGTACATAAATCGAATAAATTATTTGAATTGGATATTTGGGAACCGTAAAGAAGATATATATATGAATTTATTTTTTTCTTTGTCCACATACATAGTACAATATTTTACGAACTGTTTTATTTTTAAGAATTGAAATATTATCTATATCAATTCAAAAAATAAATAACATTTATTTTTTCGAAGTTATTGTGTAGAATTATTAAAAAAAAAAAAAAAAAAAAACATAAAGCATCTGAAACAAATGGAAATAATAATTTACACTTTTTTCGCTCAGATCGACGAAAGCGAAGAAGGGAAAACTGAAACATTGAAGGGGAAAACAGCCGAAGGGGAAAATACCTAGGGATTTTTCAAATGCTTGGATTATATAAAATGTATGCTTTAATGAGATACATAAGCATTAAAGTTATGATAGTGAAATATTCCTTTACAAATAGCATCTTTTATAGAAAGAAAGTAGGAAATTGTTTATTTGGAAACCAAAAATTATTTTATGACAATAAGAATATAATAGGATATAGGGAAGAAAATAATCGATGGAAATTTATTTTCGTTTTTAGAACATTGTAGAAAATTTAATCAAAAAATTCTAAACAGTCATTTGATAAGACAGAACTTGAATTAAATGCTAGAATTATGTTTCCATAAAAGAAAATATTTTCTTGAAAATGATGCTTTGCTTAGTTAGCGTTTTTTTCGTAGAATACGTTATTCAATTCCTTCTATTAGCTCACACTCTCCCTATATATATCTTGTTCAAATTTTCAATCGTTCATAAAATACTTTTCATTCATCCACTCAAGTTCAAATAAATTTTTGAACTTGTAGTGGATGCCACGTGATGTTAATACAAGTTTTTCAAATATTAATTCTGTAATTAAATTTAATTAATTAATTTTAGTTTCTTTTTAGATTTAATTTTCATGTATCTACCAATAGACGGCGCCAGATAAACTTAAAAAATGAATGAAAATTATTTATCAAGGACTTTCTGCAATATAGGAAAAAAAAAGTAGGAATTGATTTAAAAAAAAAAGTTTTTTATATTACTTGTTTTTAATCATCCACTACATGATAAAAATAAAGAAGAAATGCCCTAGAAGTGCTCCTAAGTGTGATTAAGGGTAAATTTATAAATTATTCATTGAAACATGCTTAATTAACAAATTATTTGATTTCCTTATTATAATATATTGAGCGTTAATTTTTTTAAAGTAATTTAATAAAAAAATAATAATAAGTTAAAATGTTTGTAGTAATTATTAGCGCGGCGATGGACCAGTATTCAATTTAGCGTAAAAGAGCCTATAGTTAAAATTTGGGGAAAAAAATGAGGATTGTAAAAAAAAATGATTTTATGAGCAGTTCTTAAGGAAAAAAATAGTTATTAAAATCTTAAGAAAATAAATTTCTTCTTAATTTTTGAGTTTTAAAAAAACAGCGTAATTAAAGAAATTAATAATTCATTATAATTGCAGATTATATGAGGTACCTTAGATTTAAAAAAATTTTAAGAAACTATTTTTAAGTGCTTAATAAAGATAAAGAACTGGTTACAAAAATGTTCTTGTATGTAAGTAGATTAAAGACTATTACGGTTTTATTTTAAAATAATCTTGAAAATTTTTGAGATTGATAAAACATAGCAAGAAACATAAAATGCTATCTTTAAAATCTTGATGTGAGTTTTTTTTTTTTTTCATAAGAAACATAAAATGCTATCTTTAAAATACAATGATGAATAAGTTTTATCATTTCTAGTTTGGAAAATAAAAACAACTTCCACCACGTACTACTATTTTTAAAATTTTTTTTTTTATTTCTAATTATGCAAAAAGTTCTGCTTAAATAAAAAATTTTGCAACTCTGGAATTTTTCAAAAAAAAAAAAACTTATTTTAAATCGTTTCACACTAACGAGCCCATAAATAACAAAATCTCTGAAAATACATATTTCTCGTAAAAATCCCAAATTCACTTTAAATCAAAGAAATAAAAATAAAACATCTGACCTATTGCGCAGATATCAAGAAGAAAGACCAAATAAAATCGAACCTTCAGAAGAGGGAGAAAGACAGCAGCAGAAACAGAAAGTTCCAACTATCAAGACATGGTTCATTTGTCGAAGAAAAGATTTCTTCCCAACGATGCATAACTCCATTCACTTCAACTACTCCTTCTTATTTCTCGGTGTCCTATTACGTAACAGCTTGTTTACGACTCGGAACAGCCAGGGAGGTTGGCTGAATTCACGACCATTTTGAATCTGAGTCATCTACTTTCAGATATTCCTGTTACCAATGGCCCGTGCAATGCTAACCTGCATTATCTGGATATACATAGTTGTCTTCTTTGGCTCACAGCTTTAGAAAGGACGTTTTACAAGAAAAAAGAAGGCACGATTTATAAACCAATATTTTTGTAACGTCTGTACATAAATCTAGAAGATTATTTGAATTGGACATTTGGGAATCGTAAAGAAGATATAAATACTTGTGTGCGTGTCTGTATATAAACTTATATGTAGCAGAAAAATATTGATTTAGTTGTAGTAATTTTTTAAGAAATGGAAGAGTCATAAATCTTTTTCACTGTAAAATTAATTAATAAGGATATTACTATTTATAGAGTTGTAAATAACAAGGAAAGTCAAACCAGTAGCTTTTAAAAATATTCCTGGTGTCTGGGTAAAAGCAAGTAACTTTTTTTTTAGTTCAAATATGTCTGATTAATGCCGAGTTGTCTAGTTAACCCTTTAATTCATATAAAAATGCTAGCTAAGTGTTATAGAGGGAATATATATATTTACATACATACACACACATATATATATAGTAATGTGCAGGTTGGGTGACTAGATTCTAAGTGGGTGTGGATGGGTTGAGAAACTGGTGAGGCATATGTTGGAAAACTCAATGTTTTATTTTCACACGCACAAACACCACACACATACAATTAGGTTCGGTTTGTCGGACTACGGTTATTTTGTGCACGCTTTAAACTAATTAGACCGGGATCTACAGATCATTAACACTCAGATTACGGACCACTACAAACTTTATCCATGGCCCCGTCGCAACTCGAACCCGAAATCCATGGTACCGAGTGCCATAGCGCTTACCACTGGGCCATCAGGCCCCTTAAGCCTTTAAATAAATACTTATAAAAATTAAATATGCTGACAGCAAAAACCAATGAAACACTTTTTAGAGATTAAAGCTTTTACAAAGTAGTACTAGAAATATTACTAATTAAGAAATATTTCTAGTACTAGTTTTTTTACGGAAAGAAATATTAAATGCAAAACTCTGCAATCCTGAAATTTCCAAATAGTTTCACTATTAAGACAGTCAAGTTCTTAAGACTTTTAATAAATTCATCAAAATTAAATTAAATTATGCGAACAGCACAAAACCAATAAAAAAAATATTTTTAGGGATTACAACTTCCACCACGTACTACTAGAAATATTTCTAAATGCAAAAACTGCAAAATTTTGCAACTCTGGAATTTCTAAATCGTTTCACACTAACGAGCACATAAATAACAAAAATCTCCGAAAATGCATTTTCTCGTAAGATCCCAAATTCACTTTAAACCAAAGAAATAAAAGTAAAACATCTGACCTATTGCGCAGATACCAAGAAGAAAGACCAAATAAAATCGAACCTTTAGAAGAGGGAGAAAGACAGCAGAACAGAAACAGAAAGTTCCAACTATCAAGACACGGTTCATTTGTCGAAGAAAAGATTTCTCTTCCCAACGATGCATAGCTCTATGCACTTCAACTACTCCTTCTTATTTCTCGGTGTCCTATTACGTAACAGCTTGTTTACGACTCGGAACAGCCAGGGAGGATGGCTGTATTCACGGTTTTTTGAATCTGAGCCATCTACTTTCAGATATTTCTGTTACCAATGGCCCGTGCAATGCTAACCTGTATTACCTGGATATACATAGTTGTCCTCTTTGGCTCACAGCTTTAGAACGTTTTACAAGGAAAAAAGAAGGCACGATTTATAAACCAATATTTTTTTGTAACGTCTGTACATAAATCTAGAAGATTATTTGAATTGGACATTTGAGAATCGCAAAGAAGATATGTATGCATGTTGTCTATATATATAAACTTATCTGTAGCAGAAAGGAGGCTGCGGCAAGTTATAGTGGCTTTTAAAGAAATGGAAGTGTCATTTTTACAAAATTTATTAATTAATAAGGATAACAATATTTGTAGATTTGGGAAGCAGCTCGGAATAACACGGAAAACCACGTCTACTAGCTATTAAAGTTATTCCTGGTTTCTGGGTCAAAGCAAGTGACTTACATAAAGTTCACAGAAATATGTCTGATTAATGCTGAGTTGTCTAGTTAATCCTTTAATTCATATAAAAAATGCTAGCTAAGTGTTATAGAGGAATAATATATATATATGTTTACATACATACATACACACACACACATATATATATTGTAATGTGCTAATGTGCAGGTTGGGTGACCAGATTGTAACTGGGTGTGGATGGGTGAGATACTTGTGGCATAGGTTGAAAATTATGTTTTATTAATAATTAAAATGTTTTATTTGCACACGCTCAAACCCCACACATACAATTAGGTTCGTTTTGTCAGACAACGGTAATTTTTGTGCACGCTTTAAATTATATCGACCGGGACCTACAGTTTAACGCAGATTACGAACCACTACAAACATCCATGACACTATCGCGACTCGAACCCGAAATCTGTGGTACCGAGTGCCAGAGCGCTAACCCTCGGATATCAGGCCCCTTAAGCCTTTAAATAAATACTTATAAAAATTAAATTATGCTGACAAAAAACCAATGAAACACTTTTTAGAGATTACAGATTTCACAAAGTAGTACTAGAAATATTTCTAGTACTATTCTTCTTAAGAAATATTAAATGCAAAACTCTGCAACCCTGAAATTTCAAATCGTTTCAGTAACGATCCCATAAATAACGAAAATCTCTGAAAATACATATTTCTCGTAAAATCCCAATTTCACTTTAAATCCAAAGAAATAAATATAAAACATCTGACCTATTGCGCAGATCGAAATAAAATCGTACCTTTAGAAGAGGGAGAAAGACAGCAGCAGAAACAAAGAGTTCCAACTATCAAGACACGGTTCATTTGTCGAAGAAAAGATTTCTTCCCAACAATGCATAGCTCTGTGCACTTCAACTACTCTTTCTTATATCTCGGTGTCCTATTACGTAGCAGCTTGTTTACGACTCGGAACAGCCAGAGAGGATGGCGGAATTCACGGCCATTTTGAATCTGAGCCATCTACTTTCAGATATTCCTGTGCTACCAATGGCCCGTGAAATGCTAACTTGCATTACCTGGATATACAGAGTTGTCTTCTTTGGTTCACGGCTTTAAAAGGACGTATTAGAAAGAAAAGAAGGCATGATTTATAGACCAATATTTTTGTAACGTCTGTACATAAATCTAGAAGATTATTTGAATTGGACATTTGGGAATCGCAAAGAAGATATATGTGCTTGTATGCGTTTATCATCAACATCTACATTTTTATATTTTTTCATTTTATAATTTTATTAAATAAATTATTCTTTTTTTTTAAAAAAGTGCATTTAATTATCTATTTTGCTTATTAACTCAAATGGCATGAAACCACCGCTATGTTTCAACATTTTACAAAGAAGGAGCTAGAGGACGCCACGCGGCCTAGGATCTATAATAATAATGGTGAAAATAAGGAGGTGAACAATAAGGTGAAAATAAGGAGTGCATTTATATATAAACTTATATGTAGTAGAAAGAAGGCTGTGGCAAACTGCAGTGGATTTTTTTAAAAATTCAAGAGTCATAATTTTTACACAGTTAATTAATTAATAAGGATAACAATATTTGGGGAGTTGGAAAATAACTCGGAATAATATGGAAAGCTACGTTTACTAACTTTTAAAGATATTTCTAGTGTTTGGGCAAAAGCAAGCAACTTATACAAAGATCACAGAAAGAGCTCTGGTTAATGCTTTTATTCATAAAAAATATGCTAACTAAGTTTCATAGAGTTTAGTGTTTGCAGTGGAATATATATATATATATATATATATATATGTTCACATACATGCATACACACATATATATTGTACTGTGTTAATGTGCAGGTTTTATGGATTGAGATACTTGAGGCGTTGGTCGGAAAACTCGCAATTTTATTTACACACGCACAAACACCACACACATACAATTAGGTTTGGTTTGTCGCTCTATGGTCATTTTGTGAACATTTTAGGTTAATTCAATCGAGATCTACAGTTTAACGTAGATTCGAACCACTAACAAACACCCATGCCACCGCCAGGATTCGAACCTGGGGTCTGTGGAACCGAGCGCCAGAGCGCTAACCACTCGGCCATTAGGCTCGTCAGGCCTTTTAATAAATTCATATAAAATGAAATTAAATTGTGCGTTCAGGAAAAATCCCAATAAAATACCTTTTAGGGATTACAGCTTTCAAAACGTAGTACTAGAAATATTTCTAATTATGCAAAAATACAAAACTCTATAACCCTGGAATTTCTAAATCGTTTCGGTAATGATCCCATAAATAACAAAAATCTCAGAAAATACATATTTCTCGTAAAAACCCCATTTCACTTTAAATCCAAAAGAAATAAAAATAAAACATCTGACCTATTGCGCAGATAACAAGAAGAAAAAAAAAAAAAAAAAAAAAAAAAAAATCGAATCTTCAGAAGAGGGTGAAAGACAGCAGCAGAAACAGAAAGTTCCAACTATCAAGACACGGTTCATTTGTCGAAGAAAAGATTTCTTCCCAACGATGCATAGCTCTGTGCACTTCAACTACTCCTGCCTGCCTTTCTTATTTCTCCGTGTCCTATTACGTAACAGCTTGTTTACGACTCGGAACAGCCAGGGAAGATGGCTGAATTCACGGCCATTTTGAATCTGAGCCATCTACTTTCAGATGTTCCTGTTACCAATGGCCCGTGCAATGCTAACCTGTATTACCTGGATATACACAGTCGTCTTCTTTGGCTCACAGCTTTAGAAGGTTTTAGAAGAAAAAAGAAGGCATGATTTATAGGCCAATATTTTTTGTAACGTCTGTACATAAATCTGGAAGATTATTTGAATTGGACGTTTGGGAATCGTAAAGAAGATATATATGCTTGTATGTGGGTCTCTATATAAACTTATATGTAGCAGAAAGGAGGCCGTGGCAAGTTTTAGTGGCTCTTTTAGAAATGGAAGAGTCATAAGTCGTTTTATACAGTATATTAATTGATAAGGATTGCAGAGATGGGGAACAGCTGGGAATAATACGAAAAGCCACGTATTTACTAGCTTTTAAAGTTATTTCTGGTGTCTGGGTCAAAGCAAGCAACTTACATAAAGATCGCAGAAAGAGTTCTGGTTAATACTTTTATTCATAAAAAAGATGCTAACTAAGTGTCATACAGATTAGTGTTGCAGTGCAATATATATATTTATATATATATATGTGTGTGTTTACATATATGCATACACACATATATATTGAGTGTGCTAATGTGCAGGTTGCGTGCGGAGAGATACTTGAGGCATTAGTTGGAAAACTCACAACTTTATTACACACGCCCAAACACCACAGACATACAATTAGGTTTGTTATGCCGCTCTATGCTCATTTTGTGAATATTTTAGGCTAATTGGATCGAGATCTACAGTTTAACGTGGATTCGAACCACTAACTAACGTCCATGCCCCCCTCCAGGATTCGAACTTGGGGCCTGTGGTACCGAGCGCCAGAGCGCTAACCACTCGGCCATCAGGCTCCTTAAGCCTTTTAATAAATTCATATAAAATGAAATTCAATTGTCCAAACAGAAAAACCCAATGAAACACTTTGTACGGATTACAACTTCCGCCACGTAAAGCTAGAAATATTTCTAATGATGCAAAATATACAAAATTCTGCACGGAATTTCTAAATCGTTGCACAGTAAAGACCCCATAAATAACAAATAACATAGCCTTCACCACGTACAAATAGAAATATTCTAATTATGCAAAAAGTACAAAATTTTGCAACCCTGAAATTTTCAAATAGTTTCACAGTAACGACCCTATAAATAACAAAAATCCTGGAAATACAGATTTCTCCTCAAATCCCAATTTCACTTTAAATCCAAAGAAATAAAAATAAAACCTCTGACCTATTGCCAGATATCAAGAAGAAAGAACGAAATAAAATCGAACCTTCAGAAGAGGGAGAAAGACAGCAGCAGAAACAGAAAGTTCCAACCGTCAAGACACGGTTCATTTGTCGAAGAAAAGATCTCTTCCCAACGATGCATAGCTCTGTGCACTTCAACTACTCCTTCTTATTTCTCGGTGTCCTGTTACGTAACAGCTTGTTTACGACTCGGAACAGATAGAGAGGATGGCTGAATTCACGGCCATTTTGAATCTGAGCCATCTACTTTCAGATATTCCTGTGCTACCAATGGCCCGTGCAATGCTAACCTGCATTACCTGGATATACAGAGTTGTCTTCTTTGGTTCACAGCTTTAAAAAGGACGTATTAGAAAGAAAAGAAGGCGTGATTTATAGACCAATATTTTTTGTAACGTCTGTACATAAATCTAGAAGATTATTTGAATTGGACATTTGGGAATCGTAAAGAAGATATATATGCTTGTGTGTGTCTATATATAAACTATGTGTAGCAGAAAGGAGCCTGTAGTGGCGTTTTTTAAAAAAGGAGGAGACATAAGTCTTTTGACACAGTTAATTAATTAATAAAGTTCACAATATTTGTAGAGTTGGTAAATAGTTCGGAATAACACGAAAAGCCATATCCACTAGCTTTTAAATATTCCTGGTATCTGGGTCAAAGGAAGAAACTTATATAAAAAAGATAGAATGAGATCTGCTTAATGCTGAGTGGTCTAGTTAATGCTTTTATTCATAAAAATAATGCTAAGTATCATAGAGTTTAGTGTTTGTAGAGGAATATATATATATATATATATATATATATATATATATATATATATATTTATATTTATATTTATATATATATTGTAGTGTGCTGATGGTGCAGGTTCGGTGACTGGTTCGGTGACAGATTGTAACTGGGTGTGGATGGTTTGAGATATATGAGATACAAGTTGGAGAGCTTTAATTTTACTCACAGGTTTGTCGCTCTACAGTCATTTGTGCACGCTTTTAGGTTAATTAGACCGTTACCTACAGTTTAACGGGGATTCGGAACCACTAATAAACATCCATTCCATTGCCAGAATTCGAACTTGGTAGCCTTTGATTCCAAAGGCCACGACGCTAATCAGTTGGTCATGAGGGCACCACATACAATTAGAGATATACAATATTTAACAAATTTAAAGACATATAATTTTAGATTTGTGGAAGAAATCCACTTCTAAGCCGAAAATTCGATACTCAGTTACGAGCAAGATGCGCGAAGTATACTTTTTCTCCAGGTGAGAGTCTGTAGGTAAACTGATACGCAAAGTTGAGCTAAAAATGTTTCCTCTCGGGATAAGAGACAGTGCAAACTAAATTGTTCTCAGCAGAAGCGCGTGGTTGTGCTGCACTTCCTCTCGGGAGAAAGTCTCGAGGCGTACTGACTATTTCTGCTGAACGCCACAGGAAGGTGCCAGTGTGTAGGAGGCATCACGGTTACATTATTTGTTATTTTTATATATATATATATATATATATATATACACTATAGTATCTTAAAAAGGTTATTAGGTTATTTTAAATTCAACAAAATAAATGAAAGGAATTTACTTTGAAAGAAAATATTTCGAAGTTTTTACATTAATCACTTAAAATATACTAAACGTCTTAGATATAATGCAATGTTATCAGATGTCTTAATAAACAAAAAATAAAAAATAAACAAAACATTTTTTAATATTTTTATTTTTGTCCTAGTGGCAACTATAGGTAATGTATTTAATTTCTAGAATCTTGGTTAGAAGAATCTCGTCATAAAATGTCCTTTACCGGAAAATCCATCCCCCTAGTAGGAAGACCCGGATGTTATCTCTAAAAAGAGGTTTTTAAAATGTGGTGGCATAATATGTAGGTCTCCATGGTGCACCCAGGATAACGTTGAAACTACTACATATTTACTTTTCAGTGTTCAAGAATAATTAGAAGAATGGTTGAATTCGATGACGTTTTGAATTGAATACTATATTTTTAGATATTTCGTTACCAATATTAAGCTGTGTTACCTGGATCTATAACGATGTCTTCATTTGTACATTTTAAAATGTTCAGAATAAAGATATATGTAAAAACATAATATATGACCCCATTTCTTATAATGTCTGTACATAAATCGAATAAATTATTTGAATTGGATATTTGGGAATCGTAAAGAAGATATATATGTATTTATTTTTTTCTTTGTTCACATACGTGGTGTAATATTTTACGAACTGTTTTATTTTTAAGAATTCGAAATATTAGTTATATCGAATTCAAAAAATAAATAACATTTTATATTTTTTTTCTAAGTTAGTCGTAAGACTCATTAAAAAAAAAAAAAAAGATAAAGCATCTGAAACAAATGGAAATAATAATTTACACTTTTTTTCGCTCAGATCGACGAAAGCGAAGAAGGGAAAACTAAAACATTGAAGGGGAAAACAGCCGAAGGGAAAATACCTAGGGATTTTTCAAATGCTTGGATTATATAAAATGTATGCTTTAATGAGATACATAAGTGTTAAAGTTATGATAGTGAAATATTCCTTTACAAATAGCATCTTTTATGGAAAGAAAGTAAGAATTATTTATTTGGAACCCAAATTATTTTATGACAACAAGAACATAATAGGATATAGGGAAGGAAATAATCGATAAAAAATTATTTAGTTTTAGAACACTGTAGAAAATATAATCAAAAAATTTTGCATAGCCATTATATATGTTAATAATATATTAATAATAATATACAATATTATTAATAATCTGCAATATTTTTTATATAATCCACAATCAAATAAAATATTTTGCATAGCCATTTGAGAAGACAGGACTTGAATTAAATGCTTGCCAATAATCTACAATATATATAATCCCCAATTAGTCAAAAAATTTGTATAGCCATGTATTTTTAGCCAAATTTGTATAGCTTGAATTAGATGCTAGAATTATATTTCCCATAATCTACAATATATATAATCCACAATTGATCAAAAAATTTAGCCACTTGATAAGACAAGACTTGAATTAAATGCTAGATTATATTTTCATTAAAGAAAACATGTTCTGGATATATGAAGTTTTGCTTACAAATACTCTTTATTTTTTTTTATTTGTTTGCAAAAAATGATGATTATGATTTAAAATGATTATTAATTTAAATTTAATGTTTTCAAAATAGTTTGTCTTAAACAAATATTATTAAAACTTAATACTTTAAAACAATGTTTTTAGTTTAAAGCAATGTTTCTCTCATGTTATTAATATTTATAGTAAAAATATTTATTATTATATTACTATAAAAATATTTTAAAATATAACATAAATAATGACAAACTTATGTTCATTTTTAATTTAATAAGAATGCGCAAATTTAATATACGTGTATTTTTTTAATTATTTTGAATAAAATTTTAAAATAATAAAAATTTTTTTAACTAGCATCTTAAATTGAATAAATTAATTATAAAGAATATAAAATTATGTAATAACACTACGAAATTTGCCCACAATTATTTATAAAAATTCAGTAACAATTCAGTTTAAAAAAATTTATTATTCTATAAATATACATTGTTAGTTTCAATAATCCTGAAATTTGATACTTCATTTTAAATATTTAAAATATAAAAATTCTCAGTAATTTAAAATTTTTTATTAAAATTAATTATGAGCTGAAAAATCAATATATTTCTTAAAAATCCATGAAATAAAAAGTATTAAAAACAATTATTTTAGGTTTTTCGAAATAATTATATGTAAAAAATAATTTTTTTTTTAGTATTATGATCGTGATGAATTAATAAGTAATTTCATTAAGCTAATATTCTTCTAATGACTTTTAATTCTAATAAATATTTCTCGGCGTAGAATTACACGAAAGCAAGATTCTATCAACATTTCGTGCAAAAATTTATTTATTTACAAAAATAAATTAAATAATAAAAATAATAATTCGATTTAACATTCAATGAATGGATAATGAGTAATAGTGTACTAATTATAGTTATTTATTATTTTTTTTTCTTTTATACTGAACATAAAAAAACATATATATGAAATAATAATAAATACATCAGTTGAACTGTAGTTTAAATAAATGTATAGCAAACAGAGAAAGTGAAAACTCGTACCTGAATTTCCGAAAACATGGACCAAATCAGCAGGAATTTTCTTTCTCGGTTTTATAAAATATAAAATATAGTAGTACTTCGCTTTTTTTGTACATGTTTTCAAAAAACTATTATATTTCACGTGCACCCTTAAGCAGGCTATGGAAAAAGAAATTTTTCTCCGGAAAAAGAGGAGAAAATACGTCAGGAAATACATATCTCAAAAAAAAAAAAAAAAATAATAATAATAAAAAAAAGGTATCATAAATCGCAAAAATATAAATGGAGGAATAAAGGCGCATGTTTATGAAACAGATCTAGCAGCAGAAGAGAATGAAATTCAGAATACGAGCAGGAGGAAAATATCGTCTGCCAAAAGAAAAAGAATAACATTCCATGGAATAAAAAAAAAAAAAAATGGAAGAAAGAAAAGCTATTCTATTCCAGTGCAGAGGTATCCTAGGTATGTTTTTAGAATATCGTTTTTGAAGAAAAAAAAAAAAAAGAATTAATAAAAATATTATAAATAAAAAAGAATAAATTGAAGAATAAAAAGTGCGATAAAATATGATTTTGCCGGCCCCAAAACCTTCGCCAGAAACCATACCATTTCTTTTCTTTTATGATTTCTACGAAAAGGTTTGAGAACTAAAAAAAGGAAAATAATAATAAAGAAATAATAATAATAAAATTGTTTTATTAGTCTGTAAAGAATTATTTATAAAAACTCGAAGTAAAATATGTCAGAAATCTGGCAACAAAAGACTTTTATTAAATTTTTGAGTGCCTCTAATGTTTTGAGGCTCAAAGAACACATTCTATTTCAGAAAAGATATATTATGGTTAGAAACTAACCCCTTCAAAATAAAATTTATAGAAAAATGGAACTTAAAACGGTAAGATTTTATTTGTCTTTTAATAATAATATATGTATTGCTTTGGAAAGTTTATTTGTAAATATGTAAATTTACTTTATCTTGCATAAAAAACATTTTGTTACGGTAAAAAAAAAATTCGCCAAATCTATATTTGGCGAAAAAGACGACTGCCAACATTTAGCAAGATATTAAATTTTAATAATAATAATATGTGTAATATTTTGGAAAGTTTATTGCAATTATGTAAATTTACTTTATCTTACATTAAAAAAAAAAAAAATACATTTTGCTACGATTAAAAAAATAAAATAAATCGCCAAATATATCCAATTTGGCGATTTTTATATATTTGGCGAAAAAGATGACTGCCAAAAATTTAGCAAGATATTAAGCTATTCATCTGGTAAAAGTTTTAGCCAATTAACAGCTATTAAAAACAAGAAAATCTTTTATACACCGTTAGAAACTTGGAATTAAATGAATATTAAAAACTGTCTTTTTGAATGTCCTGCATTATGTCAAAAATACAATCAGCTCCATATAGAATCCTTCCCCTAGCGGCAGTTCTTGTTTTTCATTTGCTTTAAATATTATTAAAGAATGTTTCTAGTTGAGACATTTGCAATAAAAGTATGAACAATAAACATTAGTTCAAAACATTAACCTTAGAATAATAAACGTTAACTAAACTTTTTGATAATGAATTGAAGGAATGGATTATATCAAAAATGCAATTAACATTACAAATAATGCATTACTTTCTTCGTTAATCGAATGCGAGTAATTAGTAATCTCAGTTGAAAAGACGAATTAAATATTCAATTAAATTGCCATTAGTACTTCTACTGTGGAGAACTGGTGATGTGGTGATTAATATCTATCTTGAGGTAAAGAACAAGTCCAACTTTTCAGACAAAGACATTAATCAGGAAAAAAAAAAAAAAAAAAAGCTTTGAAGTATGGCAAAATTCGTGCGTGATGAAAAATCTCTCGAGTCATTAATAAATAAAATATATGTTGGTAATTAATAATAAGTTTGAGAACATTTCTAGAAATAAACAATAGTTTACGTGAAAGATATGATAAATGCCTTTGCCCAATTATTAATAATTTTTAATTAAAAAAAGTGGTTTTACTCTGTTTATAATTAATTTTTAAAATTCATCTAAATTATAATGGAACAAAAAAAGTTTGTAATTATATGAAAAATATTTTTAAAAAGATTGTGAAAAACACTTATTTGAAGTGTATATATAAAATATAATTCTTTAATGAATCTATGTCTGCATCTATTAAAAAAATTTTTTTAAAGAAACTTAACACATCATTTGCATCGAAACTATATTTATATTGAAATTACATTATTTACATTACATGATGACTATATTTTTTAGACAAATCACTTCAACCTGCAGTTTTAAAATAATAACAAGGAGAAAATATTTTATTCTAATCTGTAAAATTATTATTTTAAATCATTTCCATTGATTTTCTTTGAAGCATATAAATAACCTTATAGATTTTAAAAATAGATTTAATCATAAACTGAAAAAAAAATACTATGCGTTACAAAAATCTTCACAAATTGTTTTTGCCAGTAAATCTTTTTTAAAAAGGAGATGGAAATGTAATGTCTGAATGTTTGAAAATGTCTGAGGAATGTAATGTTTGAAAACAATCAAATAAATCAAAATTTTAATAATTCCAGTCTCATTAACTTTAAATTATCTTATAGATTTTAGAAATAGATTTAATCACAAACTGAATAAAAATACTATACAGTACAAAAATCAACACAAATTGTTTTCGCCAGTACATTCAAATATTTTTAAAAATGAAGGAGGAAATATAATGTCTGAAAATAATCAAATAAATAAAAATTTTAATCCAGTATCATTAACTTTTTCCATGTAGTTTCATTTATTTTTCCCTTTAACTCTTTTCTTCCTCGATTAATTATTTCGTGAAATATGATATCTTTTTCAACATCTGCCTTATAATAATAAACTATTTAAAGTTAACTATTTATATTTCAGTCACATAATAGCAGCAATCAGCTAGATAAGGCAGATAAGAATAACAATCTAGCTGAAATGTAAGCAAAAGTCACTTCAGAGAAGTAACGAAGATTTGAATCAACAACATCTGGAATTTCCTTTTTTTTTTTTTTTTTTTTTTTTTCTTGTTAATATTTTTGCATGCTTTTGATATGAGTCTTGCATCTAAATTTGATTTATAAAAAATTGTAAATAAACTTTAAATTACCTGTAGAAAAGATAATGTAAGAATACTTGAAAAACTTCAGACATTTGGTAAAGTTCGTTAACAATACGTAATCACATAAGCAATTTAAATAAATAATATTTTTTTACAAATAAATAAAGAATTCAAAACATTAGAATGCTGTGAGTAGATGACTTGCTAGTATTGTTTAAAATTAAAATATATTCAAATTTTTAAAGAAAATCAATTTGTTTAAAAAAGCATTCGACTTCATATAAAATTATTAAAACATAATAAAAAACAACAAAATAAATAAAAACAAGTTTCTTTGAAAAAAAGCCTGATGGTTTGGTTTGTCACCCTACGATCATCTTTTGCGCACTTTAGGCTGATTAGATCGAGACTTAGTTTAACGTGGATTCCGAACGACTAACAAACAGCCATACCACCATCGCCAAAATTCGAACCTGAAAACCTGTTGTACCAAAGACCAGAACTCCAGCCAATTGGTCATCAGGTCACCAACGGTTCGATGGATAGCTTTGAACTTTCAGATTACGACAGCTCTAACTGGAAACCAACAAGCAAAATCGAACCAAAAATTCTCATGTCTGTATTAAGAATTGACACTATAAATCTATAGGCTGGAAATTCCTCCACCAAGTTTAAGCAATAGTTTAAGTACTCAGATATAAGCTCTAGGAGATGTGGGCTATAAATTGCTGTAGTACAATTTAGAAATTATAATAACCTACCTAGCAGTGTATTTGGGCAAGGTGGATTCTGTTATAAAATAACGATGGTCCTGAATCGAATTAAATAGAAATTTTCATTTATTTTATTATCAAATTTCATTTCATCAGTTTTTTTATTTTACAAGTCAATTAATGAAAAACAACAAAGGCTATATATATATTAATAGCCAAATTGGTCTTCTTAAATGCGAACTGCATTTATTCCTTATTGAGCCAACAACTCAATTTCAATTCCCACTCAATGGTCTTACATATCAATCGCAATTTGAATGCCGTAATTAATGAAAGGCATCCAAATTGAGCGGTATTGAAACGTCTCTGGCATCCCCAAATCTCCTTGCATAAAACTCGTGTGATAGCTTTGTAATTAACAATGACGTTAAGTCAGACAAAGTCCAAATGCCTACAACGCTACTGATCTCAACTTTACAGCTAGGAAGCGCAGGTGCTTTCCCAACGTATCGATCTCATTGGCCAATCTGATTATGAGACAGTCAATAAAGGACCTCGAGCAGTATTGAATGCACTAGACTGTCGATAGTACGTCGACAGGATGGCAAACCTAAGCATACATAATACGTCTAAATGGAAAGTGAGTGACGCCTATCCGCCAATGAAATGCAGGGAACGGGAAGATTTTATTATGGAGATCTCGAGGAATTCCCTGGTTCTTAAGGAGGTTAAGCGATTTATTCGATTAATCGATTAATTTGTAATCGGCGAAGAATTTAAATTAGAATATTTTGAGCCTACCAGGACCACCAGTATTGAGAAAGATTTGTCAGGTCTAATCAAAGTTTTAGAGATTTGGAACTTTTAATCCTTTATTTCTTACAAAGTTTTAAAAATATTGTAGGGGTGAGGGGAAGCCCTTCACTAAAATAAAATTATACACAATTTGTAAAATTAATTCTTACAATGTTATTACACACAAATTATACACAATTTAATTAATTAATCCCTTACGATGTTATTAATTAATGTTAAATGATATTAATTAATGCTTTCTAGCGAAAAATACAAAGCATAAATATTATTAAATACCCATAAAAAATCATTTTTATGATATTTTTATTCACGTTGATAATTTTTTAAGAAAGTTTTTTCATTTCTATTTTTTCTTCAATAGTTAATGTTACTGTTAAAGTTTAATGTAATAAGTTATATGAATTTATGTAATAAGTAATATGAATAAGTTATGCATTATGTTGAATGTAATAAGTTATATGAAAAAGTCCTCACTTTTTTTTTCACTTGCATAAAATCTTTCACATATTTCGAACTACGAATAGTCATAGTTTTCGATTTCCAAACATTCACCACTACAACCAAAAATATGTAACAGATTCAGAGTTATCCAGAGATCACTACAGTGCATCAGCTATACTGCATTCACATTTTGCCACCTCAGTTATGAACGAAGAGCCCCCCCCTTCCCAAACGATGACAGTGGCTACTCCGTATCCTTCTCCTCAAACTAAAAGCGGCCTAATGGCCAAGTGGCTAGCACTCTAACCTTTGTACCACGGGTTTCAGGTTCGAATCCAGGAGGTGGAATGGATGTTTGTTGCGGTTCAGAATCCGCGTTGAACTGTAGGTCCCAGTCTAATTAGTCTAAGGTGTGCGCAAGATGACCGTAGAGCGACAAACCAAACCTCAAACTAAAAGGTACAAAAATTATATGATACAGTTCGAAAATGCAACTTTGCATTTGAAAATAAATCACACACCAACAAATGATACAGAATTTAAAAAAAAAAAAAAAAAAGAAGAGATAAAAATTAGAAAAAAAAAGGTTAAATAATGGTTAAAAAATAATATAAATACAAAGATTTTGATTATTTTTTTGGTTGACTAATAGTTTGATCAATGATAAACAAATAAATATTTTCGTTTAATTTTAACAGACAACGTTTACATTGAACACAAATATTTAAAATTTAAGAATTAAAAAATATGAATAAACACTGTTACTATTAAATTCGTTAAATAATAATGAATGTTTAGAATTTTTACTGCATACTCACCAGCATTCATTTAATTTCCCACCAGAAAAAAAGAGAAAGAAACTTACCTAGAAGAAAAAAACAAACAATAAATTAGACAAAAATAAACAATATGTATTATGAAAAAATACAATTACCTAAAAATAATAATACAGAATAAAAAAGACAAAAAAACTAATATTTAATTAAATAAATTTTAATTTTTTATGTATCTGTTCTTTTTAAAGCACTAATAAAAAAATGAAAAGATTTTTCATAAAATGTTAATTATTATTTTAAAGTTTAATGTTATTTCAAACTATCTTATAATTCGCCACAATTGTTGAATTTTAATTTATAAAATAATTTATATTCAGAAATAATTTATATTTTTATCTTTCTGAAAATATATTTTAATTGAAATTAAAAATAATTATTATTAAGTTATATGAAAATACATGTTACTATTTGAAACATTTAAATAGATTCTTTATTAATAATTTGTTCATTGTATGTGAGTAAATTGTGCAAAAAAATTAACCATAAATTATATATATGTGTGTGTGTTCATATTTTTTTAAAATTTTTATCCCTTAGAAAATAAAAATCCTACAGTCTTTATAAACATGGAACATCATTTTATTAAATAAGAGCATGAATTTCACTTAATTTCTTGATCGTGATTACTGAATTTTTTTCTCAAAGAAATTTATGCAAATTCTGTGATATAAATTAAAACAATTTTTTTAAATCGTCGAGTTTACAAATAAGTTATATAATCGTGCTTTTTCCAACGTACTGGCGAGAGCACCTCTGTGGCGTTCAGGAGAAATGGTTAGTAGGCCTCGAGACTCTTACCCAAGAAGAAGTACAGCGCAAAAATGCGATCCCGTTGAGAAAAGTTTGGTTTATAATCTCTCATCCTGAGTGGAAATAAATGTAACTCAATCCTGCGTATTAGTTGGTCTACAGAGTCTCACTTGGAGAGGAAATATCTTTCGCGCATTCTGCGCGTACCAGAATATGGTTTTCGGCTTAGAAGTGGAATCCTTCCACTATCCAATAATTATCTGTTTTTAAATGTGTTACATATCGTGCGTCTCTAATTGTGTTTGTGCGCATGTAAATAAAGCTGTGAGTTCTCCAACCTGTGCCTCAAGTATTTGAACCCATCTACACCCAGTTTCAATCTGGTTGTCCAACCTGTACACTACAGTTGTACGATTGTCAGCATGTCGGTATAGGAAAACAAATTATAACAAAAGGAAACACCAAAAAAATATGATATTTTTATGCGGTTTTTGATTTTGATTATTTAGAGAAAATTTTATTTCAAAATATTTAATCAAATTATTATATTTCATATTTATATTTATATTTTATTTCAAAATTTTTTTGAAAAATTTTTTTTCTTATCAAGGATGAATATAGACAGACTTTTTTTTTATCTTAAAAACAAATTTTATATTATAACTGAAAGGCATTTTTAATTTCCTTTTTACAAAAAATAAAAAAGTCTTTAGCAGTTCAAATAATTCCTCAAGGTAATATTAATTAGTAGAAAAATATTTGCAAAACAAATAAATAATTTCAGAAAAATTGTTTTATTTGTAAAAATCTTTTAAGAAAAAAAAGTTGATAAAAATAATTTTTCATGTTAAAAATTTTCAGTAAAAAATGAATTACAATAACACATATTACATTTTCGAAATTTTCTGTTTTAATAGTTTAAGTTTAAATTCACAATGTAAAATATTTCTCCATGAAATAGAAAAATAAAGTTTTAACCCTTAGATACTATGTCAGATGCAAAATGATGCCAGGCTGATTATTTTTTTTTTTTTTGCACACATAAAATTTTATATCTAGTTAATTAATAATTGTTATTTAAAATTAAACTTACTCTTAACTTAAATTAAGTATTTAAGAAATCTATTAATGGATCGATAAATATTGTTATTTCTGATTTAATTTATAAAAAATTATTAAAGACAATAGAATTTTCTGAAGTTTATTATACCCTGTGTTTAGTGTTAGTTTATTAAGTGAATATTATATTTTAAATAAGTTTAAAAATATATGTATATCGTCTGCTAAGAAAAAAATTAGAAATTTTTAAATTGTAATTTATTTATTTATTATTATTATTATTTTTGTTCAACATTACAACTGTTATTTCATTCAACTGTTGCAATCTGTTTTTTAACCGAAAGTTAAAAAATTCTCAACAAAGAATATTTACTGTTATATACCATTAAGTTTATATTACTTCGAGATAAAAAAAACCGGTCGTATGAAAAAGATTTTGTTGAAATTAGTGATTATTAAAAAAACATTATACAAAACACTAAAAAGTGTTATTGCTCTTGCATTTGTAAAAAAAAAAAAAAATAATAATAATAATGGCAGTCTTGTTAAGAATTGCATTAAACAATTTATTTTCTGATTTCAGGTTTTTTTTTTTTTTTTTTTTGACATTACCAATGTGTCCTTTTTTTTTATTCTATGTCTTTATTTATAAAAAAAATATATTTATATCTTTTATTTATTTCATGCTAGTACTTTTTCTGTATTTTTTTTTTATTAATACCTCGTATGTATTTACTTGATGTTACTAATTTCCATATTTATTTGAATTTAATTGATTTTTTTAATATATTTTAAATCACTAATATTTTTGAACCTCATGGATTACTTTACAAAACACAAAAATATTAAACTGAATTAGAAAAATATATATTTGAAATATTAATTTCAACTGAAAATAAAAATGTTGATATGTATTGGATACTTCTATCAATCATACTATTGTATAAAAATCAACGCTTTCCATTTCCAAACAGTGTAAAAAAAAAAAAAAAAATAAAAAATTTAAAAAAAGGGGGGTGTCTCGATTTAGGTCTTCGGATTATAGAAGGAACTCGAACAATTTTCTTAAAAATGTTTTATGCATTGATAATCTTGCTGTTCAACTTTTTTTTTTTATATATATATTCAGTGATATATGGTTCTATTCAACCTTTTAATACAATTTAGAGGCTTTTACATATCATGCACAATAAACACTAAGAAAATAAAGAAATGCTCTAATAAATAATAATTCATATCGTATAAAATACAATATTAATATTATTAAATATCGTATAAAATACATATTTTCATAATTTTCGTTTTAAATTTGAGGTTTCAGCTTATTTAAAATCAAATAATAATATTAATAATCATCTTTTTCTGATATTCAGTGATATATGGTACTATTCAACTTTTACACAATTTAGGGACTTTTACATATCATGCACAATAAAACCAAGAAAATATATAAATGCTAAATTAAATAATAATTTTTTTTTTTGAATAAAATAGATAACTTCATAATTTTCATTTTAAATTTGAGGTTTCAGCCTATTTAAAATTAAATAATAATATTAATAATCCTTTTTTTTTTTCTGATGTTCAGCTATATATGTTACTATTCAACTTTTGGTACTATACAATTTAGATGCTTTTACATATCGTAACACTTTAAAAACTAAGAAAATAAAGAAATGCTCTATTAAATAATAATTCGTTGTATGAAATACGTAACTCATAATTTTCATTTTAAATTTGAGTTTCAGTTTCTTTAAAATTAAAGCTTTTAAATTTACATTCAGCTATATATGGTACTATTCAACTTTATTTTTCAATTTAGAGGCTTTTACTTATCATGCGCAATCAAAACTAAGAAAATAAATAAATGCTTTATTAAACAATAATTCATCGTATAAAATACTTAGCATCATAATTTTCATTTTAAATTTGATGTTTCAGTTTCTTTTAAACTAAATAAGAGCTCAGAAAGAAAAAAGAATTAAATAAACACCCAAATTTCAGATCCTATATCTTCACAATAGTAACAGAAAAGTACACACTGATGAAATGATGCCAGACCAAAGATTTTTCTCATAAAAGCCAGCATTTAATTATTATGATTATCATTTATTCAGCAAGTTAAGGAAAAAGCATCATGCATCGTGACTGGATGAACTTTGGCCGTGGAATTCTCTCTCCTCTGGGAGTCCAAAGAGCACACACACTTTTCCCTTCTAACATTTCTTCGTCGCCCAGAGCGATCCACCAACTGGTTGTTTTAGGAGGCGAGTGCAAAGCCATTATGTTTGGGGCTCAGGTCACTGACTTTGGAGCGGACCAAGAACATCACGGATACGTTAAGCATAGTGAAGGGCTATGTTAAAGTGGAGAGCACGAACTAAAGATTTCTCGTTGAGGTCCTGTGAAATTAGCATTTGAGAAAGGAATTTTTTTATGTAAGGTTAATGGGAATACTCCAATTTGACTCGATAATCATTAATTTGATCTATGGCATATAGATATGAAAGTATAGCGAAATAGGAGTATACATTTATATGTGTCGATATTACATACACAAAATAGTAAGATTTTTTTTTCAAAGAACGGCGGTGGCATGAGTGTTTGTTAGGGGTTCGTAATCCAAATTAAACTGTAAGTCCTGGTCTAATTAGCCTAAATTGTGTATAAAATGACCGCAGAGCGACAAACCAAACCAAAGATCTCATAATAAGAACTTATTATGAAACTTCATTTATCATGTACCATTTTTTTTATTGCCATCTCTGCTTTTGTTATAATGATTCCATAATATTGAAATTTCATTAATATTAAAAAATATTACTCAATATTTCTAAATATCTTTTATCACATCTTTACGAAATGTCCTAACATTAATAACCATTCAATGTATTAAAAGAATTAGATTTTAATAGAAGATACTATCGCCGATGATTTACGACATTTGATAAAACTTTTTGGAAACACACTAGTATCATATTTCTAAACCTTTACACATTCAAATGAATAACTCTTCTTTTTAAATCACACTAGTATCATATTTCTAAACTTTTGGACATTCTAATGTATAACTCTTTTTTGAAAACACACTAGTACAGCGGTGGCCAACCCAAATGATCTTGCTGACCACTTTGGAAACGCATCATAACTCCACGGGCCGCATATAAAATTATATATCCCCATATTAGACTTAGACCCACTATAGTAATTTTTTGGAGTGATAAATTGAAACATAATGAATTATTATTTTTGTGTTTACTATTATTCTTACATGTAAACATCGACGATATAATAATAATGATGCTAAATGCATATTATAAAGAAATATATAACACTAGAAAATGAAATTATGAAAACATATTTTTTTTATTAGTGCGATATTTGTTTCTTCAACGATGCAAATCGATGCGATCGCATCACGAGTTCGCAGAATATAATTTAATTATTCTGCTAAATCATAGCCATATCATCATCATAGATAAAACAGGCAATGCCTGCATACATTTGCAAGAATATTATTTTTTCTCATAATTTCGACAATTAATTGACAGTTAATTTTAACAGTTCATTTTTTTTATATGGATGCACAAATAATGTATTTTCAATACATTGGTTTTCACTATTTTGCCCATTATAAAATAAATATATTTCGTAAAAGTGTAATAAATCTTACGGTCGGAAAAATGTTCAAGGCGGGCCGTGGGTTGGCCGACCCTTGCACTAGTATCATATTTCTAAATGATAATACTTGAAATCGTATTTCTTATAGAATGGACGGTTCAGCCTTCAGCAAAATTAGATTTATTTCTTTTGAGTGAGATTTTTTTTAATAATATTAGGACTTTTTATCAATGATATGTTTTAAAAATTAATTGTCTATCCTAAACATTTTTTGGTGAGATACATGTGATGTTTTAACACAAGAAGCGGAATCCTGTAACGAGTGACTGATTTCTTTTGGTAGTGAAGCAGTATAAAATGACTCTTTTTCCAATCCCTCTTCTAGCTGCATTTTAAATTCAAATTATTTCTCAGTAGAGCATCAACAAATTTCGAATTCGAACGTTGAAAAACGAGCACAGGGTAAGAGGAAAAACCTTTTATTTCGATGCACTGCTAGAAGTGGGCGTTTCAAAATTTAACTTTCAAAATACGTGAATCTAAAAAAGACTTCTGGGCATCGAATTCGAAAATCGAAAAGCTGGACTAATCCAAACGGCATCGCCAGTTCGAATAGAAGAGAAAAATCCGCCATTTTTATCTTTTTTTTTTTTTTTTTCTACTTTTCTTCTTCTTTTTCTTCGCTTAACAAAAGCTGAACAACAAAAGATTCGCTGACGTTTAAAGCTGCACAAATTTATCAGCAAGAGCAACAACAGGCGAAAACTAGCTTTAGCCTTAATGGGGAAAAAGAATATCTTATTTTTCCACCAGCTGCTAGTGAAAACATGTAAAATAAGCCTTAAGTAAATATTGCACGGAAATAAATAAGTTGAGATTCTACAGAGATAAGCACCTACCATTTTCGTTTTCGATAATGGCAAACAACCGTGCTGTTGTTATTATTAAACTCTGCAAAAGTATTGGTCAAAAAATTTCGAACGAAAAAAAAATGGCGTTAAAAACAGCGGGAAGCGTAATAAACCAATTTAAAATATGACATCTTTTATCCTATTTTCTGATCTCTTCCAATGTAAAAATGGGAGAGGCGAAAAATATAATAAAAGTACTTTTTCTAATACACAACACTTTCTTTCGGTGCTAAAAATAATACTTCCTCTACCCCCCTCCAAATTTTTGCTAAAAGTCAGTATTATCGTTTGTCGTTTGGAATAAATAAAGTTTGCATGTCAACATACCTGCTGCATAAAGTCGATAAAACTCGCGAAGTCTGCTTTAGAAATAGCTATTACACATTATTTACTTTTAAGTCTTTTATGTCAGAGTCCGGAAATTGCATCTATTTCGACGCGACGTAGAGTTCTTTTATTAAATTTTTTCAAGCAGTTTATCGTATCGTATATATAAATTCTATTATTAATTTTGTTGAAATGAGTGAGCAGATATGGCCATTGTTCAACTATTTTACAGTTATAGATAATTCGTTTTTGTTTATATTATGAAATATGTTATAATTTATTAAGCTACTTAATATGCTTTAAAATTTCTGGTTTTTCATTTTATGGAATTATAAAAAAAAAAAAAAAGAAAACAATGTTAAAAATCTGTTCATTTGGATCCGCGTGGATTCGAATCCAACCGCTACATTTATTATTTTTGGCCGACTCGGGGCTCAGTGGGAAAGCTGGTGAGCCTAGAGCTGAGTTGCAACCTTACAGTTTGGGAATGATGTGGGGAGAAGTCTGATTTGGGCTTTGTGTTTCTCCAAAGACATATGAGAACGGGATCTACGGCTTAAAATGGATTCCGAACCACTACAAACATCCATGGCACTGCCGGGATTCGAATCAGTAACCTGTGGTGCCGAGTGACAGAGTGCTAGACCCTCGACCATTCAGACCCTTAGTTAGTCGGACTACCTGGTGGGGAGTTTTCCAGGTTTTATCCCATTCGATACGCAAATTCTGATTAGATCCCCTAAAATTCCTCCCTGAAAACACTGACCACTGACGGGGGCCTACGGCTTAAAGTGGATTCCGAACTACTACAAATATCCATGGCATCGCCAGCACTCGAACCCGAAAACCTGTGGCGCAGTGCTCAGGCACTCAGGCCCCAGAGCATTAGGGCTGAGGTTCAATACATTAGTGGCTTTATTGCAGATGCTATTTCAAAAAATGAGGATACTCAATGGCGTGCGTCATCAACTTGCCTCGTTAGTCGGACTACCTTGTGGGAGGTTTCGCGTTTTCTCTCATACGATACTGAAATGCGGGCTAGTTCCCCCTAAAACTCATCCCGGAAGGCACTGCCCTCCTTCTTCAGCGGTACAGAACTCAGTCAGACTTCTATCTACGGGGTACTCTATCACAACAGAATCTGCCCTTTCTGTCTCCTTCCACGAAACCACAAAAAGCTCATGGAGTTGGTCTAAATGTTGCTATCGACCCAACCAAGTGAGATAAGAAAAAAAAAATCCATCTATAATTAATGGTGTTAAAACACTTGTAAACTTAATTGAATGCTAAAATGAATTCAATATTTTTCATAGACAAAAATAAGAACAGTAGTTTTAATGAATGTAGAATTTAGAAAAATAACAAGGAAATAATTGTCATTGCTCCCGAAGGTGAGCTGTTATAACTCACCGCATACTATGAAATGGACTTTCACAAAATTTCATTATGGTAATTAAGATTTAAGTCCAGGCAAAACAATGCAAGCTTTATTCATCATATACACAATGTTTAAAACAGGGTGCGTTTAAATTAATAGTTCTAAGTTTTCCTGTTTTATCTTCTAATTCTATGACAGAAATGCTACTGTATTTATCATTTTCATTTACGGTTCTGCTCATTTATTTCTGTGACTATAAACATATTATTTCTATAACATATTAAATAATAATTTTTCCAGAAAAAGGGATCTTTCAGGGAAACAGAATTCAAGGAAAAAATTTTCCTGTTAGTTTTTTTTTTTTTTACAAACAAATATTGTTCATTATTTCTTTTTTCCCATAGATTCCAAAGAAAATTTTCCCTTTTTTCCTCCAAAATTGATTATATGGACTGATGAGTTTTAGATCAATATATGGATTGGTTTGGCGCTCTACGGCCATTTTGTACACATTTTGGACTAATTAGACAGGCATCTACAGTTAAACGTGGATTACAAACCGTTAACAAACATCAATGTCACCGCCAGGATTCAAACCAGAAGCCTGTGGTACCAAAGGCCAGAGCGCTAACCACTCGGCCATCAGGCTACAAGATCAATATATATGAGTAATTATTTCAATTATAGCGCCTGAATGGCCGAGTGGCTAGCGCTTTGGCGCTGGGTACCCCAGGTTTCAGGTTCGAGTCCCGGCGGTGCCATAGATGTTTGTAGTGTTCGAATCCACTTTTAACTGCAGGTCCCGGTCTCCTATGACCGTACAGAATCACAGAACCCAATCAGACTTCTCACCCACCTCATTACCAAACTTCAAAAAGGGAGCAACTCAGCTCTAGGCACAGTGATGTGATGAGGTGTAGTAGAAGTCCCTAAAGGCTCGTGCTCACCAAGGCGAGAAAATGCAAGCGAAAAATTTGACCAATCACAAGCCTCACCGCGGCCACCTGAAACCGGTTTTTGCAGTCCGCCGCTCAGAGTTGCCCAACTTTCAACTCGATGAAGATTCAAGAGGCAAGCGACAAAATTTTTCGACCCCTTCACAGCGAAACGTCAAAAATAGCATTACGCCTAGTGAAAAACTTCGAGTTGAAAGTTGGGCAACTCAGCGGTGGACTAGGCAAACCGGTTTCAGGTGACCGCGGTGAGGCTTGTGATTAGTCAAATTTTTTCGCTTGCATTTTTCTCGCCTTGGTGAGCACGAGCCTTAATGCTCACTAGCGGCCACTGAGCCACGAGTCGGGAAAAATAATACGCGTAATCGGTTGGATTCGAATCCACGCGGAAAGATAAAAATGGACAGATTTTTAACATTGTTTTCTTTTTTTTTTTTTGTCCCGATCTAACATGATCATAGAGAGTTGCGAAGGTATTGTACTCCGCTTCCGTAGCTTATCCTCAAACTACATGCACCTCCTGGGTAGTGCTAAGTGGGTAACGTCTATGCAGCGCGTGCCTTAAAGCATCAAAGACAGTTGTCTAAATGGTTGCCAGCTGCATTAGAACTAAAAAAAAAAAAATTCAATTATTGTATGTGTATTCCTTTCAGTAATTCGGGTATACCATTAATAAAAAAATACAATATAAATTATTCAATTATTTTAGAAATAATGAACGCTTTGAAACCCTCTTTTTTTAATAGATTCTTTTATAGAAAAAAAAAAAAAAATCAAAAATGGCGTTCTTAACTATATTTAACTAGAAGATTCCTAAATATCAATATTTCCAACCAACAAAGGCACAAAAGAAGATCATACTGCATGTTTATTTTTGTTAAATTCTGTTATCTGTAAACAGTATTTGGATAAATTGAGATAAACAGCATCAGCGACCGTACACCTCAAAGTACCAAGTCAAGTCAAGTCTTTATGTTTACCAAAGATGCTTAAATTTATCTTAACTAGACTTAAACATGCATTCTTTTAAGTCTAGCTAAGAATCTTGAATCAGCGGATTTCTAAATAATACCGATTTTCGTTTCATGTTTTATGGATTTAAACGAGCTAGACTTAAACATGTATTCTTTTGTGTAGAATGAGCTGATTTATAAAAAATAATATCAATTTTTTGTTTCATGTTTCCTGGATTAAACGAGCTAGACGTAAAACATGTATTCTTTTGTCTAGAATGAGCTAATTTCTAAATAATAATTTTTGTTTTATGTTTCTTGGATTATTATATAGACTTAAACATGCATTCTTTTATCTAGAATGAGCTGATTTCTAAATATTATCAATTTTTGTTTCATGTTGTTTCTAGAATGAGTTGATTTCTAAATAGTATCAATTTTTTTGTTTATCGATTATCGAATTTATCGCTTACATATAAATTCGTAACTTTTCTTTTTAAGAATGGACTCCTGTCTTTAGTTCTGAATAAAACAGTCGTTAAATATTTTGTGGATGCAACATTCTTTTCTTTTCTCTCTTGGCCTCTTTTATTACAATTCTACTCAAGGACACAGCGCAATGAGTCTACAGTGATTCTTTCTTTTGAAGATGTCATTTCGCTGGGATTATATCCTAATTGTATCATTTTATGGAACAACTTCTGCTTATCATGACAGTGATAATGACACTTTGCGGTAGTCTGACATTGTATAAAACGGTCTGTTGAACTTGAGTCGCTGCCAATTTTACTATTTCCCATCAAGGCATATAATCTAACGATGGAACAGCTACAAAAATATTGTTGAATATTCTTTCAACAACAAGAAGTTCTTAGCGGTAACAACGTTTGACATTTGCGGAAACATTATTTATATGTAATTCCAAATAATTTTTTAGCATGTTAAAATTTGGGATTCACATGTATGTAAATAATCAATAAATTTTTATAATTATAATAAATAATAATAAACTTTATAAATAATAATAATGAATAATAAATTGAATAATAATAATAATAAATAATAAATTGAATAACAATAATAATAAATAATAAATTGAATAATAATAATAAATAATAAAATCAATAATAATAATAATAAATAATAAATTATAATAAATATTCAAACTTTTATTAAATAATCATGTAATTGTAGTAAAATTCTCTTTTATTTATCATTAAATTTTTAAAAGTTAGAGATTTATTAGAAAACATTTTACTCATTTTGTAAGATTTAACTTCAAAATTCAGATTATCAATTATCGATTAACAAGATGTAATCGTAAAAAGAATAAAAAAATGATTAATTATTTACCTTCATTCTATACTTCCAAATTAATCAAATATTAGTTCCATTATATGATTAATTATTATACTATCCCAAATCTATAATCAAATTTACTATCTAACTTAAAATATTAATATATCTAATAAAAGTGAAAAACAGAAAGCAAGGTTGAATAAAAAAATTATTAATTTTACCTAGCATCTGATGCCAACATCAGGAACAAATGTTTTTTTTATATATTTATTATAGTTTATTATATTATCATTAAATTTAAAATAATTTAAACGTTGTTAGATGTTATTATATTATCATTATTTATTATATTATATTACCACTAAAATATCCATAATTGAAATCTATTTTATTATAGAAACATCGGAAGAAACGGATACTTCATAAATGTTTTAGCGTAAAGTCTTTAATATATAAACTTTTAAACTGTAGGTCCCGGTCTGTTTAGACCTCGTGTGCACAAGATGATCGTAGAGCGACAAACTATGTGTAATGGAGCTACGTAATATTAGCTCCCTTATGTGATTAATTATTATATTATCCAAAATCTATAACCAAATTTACTATATAACTTAAAATATTAATTTATCTAATAAAAACTGAAAAAACAGAATACAGGGTGAAACTGAATCGAAAACTTTCAATTTTAGCTGCTATCTGATGCCAACATCAGGTAGAAATGTTTCTTTTTATATATTTTTATATCTTATTATTATATTATTATTAAATTTTAAATGTTTTAAACGTTTAACGTTAAATGTTTATATTATATTATCATTATTTATTATATTATATTATATTATCACTAAAATATCCATTAATAAAATCTACTTTTATTATGGAAACATCGGAAGAAACGGATACTTTATAAATTTTTTAGCTTATCTTTAATATATAAACTTTAAACTGTAGGTCCCGGTCTGTTTAGGCCTCATGTGCACAAGATGACCGTAGAGCGACAAACCAAACCAAACCTACAATATATAAAAGGATGTTCTTTAGACTTAAATAATTGTAAACCTTTTATTTTCTAACTCCAATCTGTTGAAGGAACAGACAAAGACAGATTGATGATTTCAAAAATAAAGGAAAACGCTATAACCTGTTATTAAATATCAATTGTACATCATTTGAGAATATTCCATTTCACTGAACATCGTTGCAATAATGTGTTCCTTTTGAATATTTTGTGAAATCACGTTTTGTGTACTTAAGTTACTCGAAACATATAATCAGCTCTCATTAAGGAACGATATTTCGTTAATTCTTCCCGAACTCTCCAGTGATAAACATTCAGGTTATTATTTTAAAAAGTGATCAGGACTACAAAGGTCTCTTTATCATTTCAAGGGGTGATGATGGCTTTCTCTGTAACTAGGCTAGAATTTTCGCTGCCCTTGTAATAAAAGAAATTGGCCTTTTCTTGAAAGGTCCCTCTTTTTTTTTTTCCAACTGAGATTCGCTTTTTGTTTTGTGGTCGAAACATCTGTGCGGTTTTATTATCCACTTAAAAAAAAGAGACTTGACACGATGGCCGCTTAATAGCCATTATTTACAGGAGTCGGGCAGATTAAAGTATTTTTTGTGTTTGTTTCTGTAAACGTTTATTGCTCGGACATAATTCTTGGTGGTAAATAATAAAAGAAAATTGGGACAGAGAACTTGAAGTGAATCGGTAGATAGCGGAGAAAGTTTTACATAAGCACCTATATTAGTTCTTATGACTTTTAATCTCTACCAATAAAATAGGAAAAAATGAAGATTTAGTGTCGTATGAAAAAATGTTTTTAAATAAAAGTGGTACCATGTTTTTTTTTTCTGTAGACATTAATTAGAAGATAGATTTTAGTTCGAAAAGCAGTAATTTTTAGTATATGGATAGCATCAGATGTTATATCATAGGATAGTTAGATGCATCAGACATTTATCTTTTAAATAAAAACATTATTTTTAAAATTTTGGTATTTAATGTTATAAGGTTAAGAGAAGCGCTGTTTAGGTCAAGAAGAAGGCTTTTTTTTTTTTAACTGTGAGCGAATTAAATTTATAGATATACTAGTACAGCGTAGAAATGAAAGTTTCTTCATCGAAAAAGTATGTATTTGCTTAATTTTTTCAGATGTACACTGTTGAAAATTTCTAAATTGAAAAACATGCATTTGCTTAATCTTAAAAAAAAAATCACTGTATTGTTTTTTTAATCACTTATTAAAACTTCGCGTTTTGATGATAAAAATTATTCTTTTTGCTAAAAATTAAATTTTATTTAGGCATGTCCAATTGAATTTGATAGGTTGCAGTGCATTTTTTTCTTTGAATTTGCTTTGCATTTAATTTTATTTATATAATCTTCAACATTATTTGCTTTCTTTTCGAATAATATTCATTTCATTAACATTTCAAGCATAATCACTTTTGTGTACACTAAATTTTTGATGGGACCAAATGTTGTAAACATACTCCATGATTTCCTTAACTTACCAGTTGCACATTTGTTAGTAGCAATAGTATGTAATATAACATATTTTTTACAGTAAAATTTTAATTACAAGATGTTAAAATTAAAATCCATGATTCCTTACACTAATAAACAAATGTTGAACGTATGTTAGTAGCGATAGCATATAAATAGCATATTTTTATAATAAAATTTTAATTGCAAAATGTTGAAAATAAAATCCAAGATTCCATTCACTAACAAACAAACATTCCACAAATTTCGTAAGCAGGATCGTATGTAAACAGCAAATGAAAAGGTCACTGCATCTTTCATATTTCAAACACAACGAAGCTTTTTCTGAATTAAGAAAAAATTATAGTAACTAATTCTGAGACAAAATTAATTACTAAGGCTCATTTTAGTTTTAAGCACTCGTTAACAAAAACCACCAAATTTTCCGAGCAGTTACTCTCATTCAATTAATATCTTTTTAGTGCCCCAAACTCTATTAAACACAGAATCTTCCAAAGTCACCATCAAAGCTCGTGCAACAACCCAAGCTGCCCCGTTAACGGCACCAACACATGAACCACAACCAGTTTCACTAATCCTCCGAACCGTTATGCAAGAATTCATATTCGATCGTTAGCTTTCTGATGCGAACTGCAGAATACTTGTAGGCATGGCTCATGCTAATATCTCCCTGGCTTAATACATATAATCTAAGGGTTAAACTAAACTTTAATGGTGGACATTCATAGAGGGAGATGGGAGGGGGAAGGGGGAGGGTAGGGATCGTGTTATGGCTTTCCCCTTTCACGAGATCCTAAAACTTCAGGAAAAGGCGTTGAGAGCTGTTAGGCAAAATTTGTCGCCTAACTATTGCTTCTTGCAACATTAAAGACGCTTCTGGAGCATCGAGGGAAATTTTCTGGAGTCGCTTCTTTTGCTTGCGTGTTTTGTGGGGATCTTCCACAAATATAGTTATTGATAATATTCCATAGATAATATTTTATTTATCTGCTATCAAAGAAATATAAATTTTCTTTGTTAGAAATCATAATTATTATCAACGCTATAAAATAAATCATTATTATAAAATTAAATATATTTTAATCATTAATCTGTGCAACTTAGATTAAATACTGGCATAAATTTGTTCAGTGAGATTTATTTTACCACTAATAACCGTTTACCTTATTATATTGCGAAACGCGAATGTTAGAGTATATATATAAATATCAGCGCATATAGCCCAGTGCTGCCTGACTTCAGAAAAAAAAATTATTAACTTTTTCAAATCAAAGGGAAAAGTTAATAAACATCAGCAATAATAATCTAGCAACAAATTTTTATGTGGAATCCGGATTTCGATTATAAAAACCATATGAAAAAAAAATTTAATCGGGAGTCCAAAACATCTAATAACGACCAATAGACGCAAGCGGGAATAAAATAAGAAGCGAAGTATCAAAATGGTGTCAGATAAAATTTCAGTTTCGAGTGATTTTTTTTTTTTTTTTTTTTTCTATTAGTAATTCTTAACAAGCAACTTTTAGTGCCATTTGGTGGCTATAAAAAAAATAATATTTTTTTTATTTAAGTAAAATATACTAATTAAAATATTTTCATAATGTTTAAATATTATATTTATTTCCTTTGATTTTAAGTACTTTAGTTTTTAAAACTATTAAATAACTAATAAACTATTAAATAACTAACTACGCAATATAATGCGTTGCAGTAAGAAAGTGATGTTCTATTGCATAAATATGTTAAACTTACATTTTTTTTTACTTAAATATGAAATAAAAATTTATTTCGTAATTTTTTTAACTAGAACATTTAAAAATATTTTTAAAAAGCATTTAGAAGATTTAAAAGGCGATCATTTATCAGTTAAATTGCATGCAATAGTTAGAAAGCAATCTATTATTCAGTCACGGCCCACCCCTATATTACTCGATTCTGGAAAAGCAAAACAAATGCTCATCGCCCTTGATTTATGGCTTGAAACCTAAGACTGCTTATTGACACGGGGGAAAAGGGAAACCTACCTGTCATTTTCCTTACTCATTCACTGTCAACGAAAAACACCTTATCTCCCGTTTGGTGACAATAAGAAAAAAATTTCTTTGTCTCCTAAACTGCGATTTGGCTGGGCCATTTTTAATTAATAAAATCTCTTTACAAATTTTATATTTTTTTTTAAATAAAATTTTAAGTGGATGCAATTCTTCGGTCAATATGTTTTATTTATTTATTCATTTTACCTTGACTGTCTATGTACAGTATAACAGCATTAAAAAAAAACGATAACCATTTAAAACTTGCCAACCTTAAAAAGTCGCCAAATTATCTAAGACCTAATTGGATAATTTTTTAATAAGCAGTGTTTTAATTTCTAAAAATTTTTATGCTCATCAAGACCATATCATATTAAAACTATTCCATCCATTTTTGGTGAAATTTGAATATAACTTGAGGCTGTACATAGGCGGATATACACACAAATTTTGAGACTATATATATATACACTATCTGGCAGAAATGACGGGACATCGAAAAGTAGAAAAGTCGAGCCAATACAGTGTGTAGGTGTGTGTATTTTGATTTTAGGTGTGAATCTCAAATGCCGCCACGGGAAGAGTTGTCTGAGTTCGAAAACAGTTTCCTTATTTAAATATATTAAGCTGAATTAATTACTCTAAAATCAATCTGATATTGGAACTCCATTTTAAACAGTAGTTCCCTGTCCAATATGATTGTAGAGAGTTGGACTTAGGGCTGACAACCCTAACCAGTAAAAAGAAAACATCTCCTGTCTCAAAATCTGCCAGTAAGCAGACGGATTTGGGCCCACCATGGGGTTGTCGCACCAATGAAGAAGAAGAATATATCTGATATTATTAGCGAATTGAAGCAGATTTAGGGTTAGCTTGTGATAAAAATAAAGACTTGTTACAATGTTTTATTAATAAAACAAAAAGAGAAAAATTTATTTCTCCAGGTTTATGCTATGAGTGACTCATGAATACTCATGAGTTACTCAAAAAAAAAGGAAAAAAAACACACACACACACAAAAGCAGACAAAGTCTATTGCTAAAACACATGACAATTTGCTCCAATTATATTATGAATGTTATTCCAGCAAAAATACACTTTTTTTTCATTGAAAAGTATAATTATATAGTATAAAAGTATAATTATTCCTGGGACGTACAGGTATGATAATGGAGTTCTGTATGCCATTCTCCTAAACTAAAAACAAATTCAGAGTATTTCCCTTTAAAAATGTTATTAAAAAACAATGGACTTCCAAGAACAGTTTCCTTACATAAATATATTTTGTTCATACATAATATCCAATTCTTTATTTCAGGTAATATATTATATCTGATATTGCTAAATTGAATCAGATTTAGCATTAACCTGGATAAGTCATAAAGGCAATATAAAGATCATACACCATAGATGCTTCATTAATAAAGAGAAAAGGTTGCTTGAATTTTTATGATATTTGTTGAGATATATGAGATATACTGAAGAAAAGAAAACAAGTAATATAAAAAAAAAAAAAAATTTAAACAGTCAATTCCTATTTTTTTTTTTCACTATATTGCAGAAAGTTCCTTTATAAATAATTTCCATAATTTTTCCTTTATTTAAAAATTTATCTGGCGCCCTCTATTGGTAGCTATATGCAACTTAAATCTAAAAAAATTTAATTAATTAATTAAATTTAATTACTGAATTAATATTTGAAAAACTGTATTAACATCAAAGTGTCATCCACTACAAGTTCAAAAAATGTATTTGAACTCGAGTGGATGAATAAAATTGTATTTTATGAACGATTGAAAATTTGAACAAGATATACATAGGGAGAGTGTGAGCTAATAGAAGGAATTGAAAAAAAAAAAAAAATGAAAACAAATAAACAAACAAAAACCAAACAAATTCTACTGTTAATGAACATAACAATTTGCTCCAATTAGATTATGAATATTATTATCGGAAAAATACACTTTTTGGTTTTAAAAATTTACCTTACCGAATTTAGGTATCGGCATCCACGTATCATAGTAGTGTATGTGATTTTTCTACACTACAAGCAAATTCGGAGAATTTCCCCTTAAAAATCTTATCGTAAAGAACTTCCTTCATCATTCGTCGGTATACATAAATGGAATATGAAATCAGGTGATATACAGCAACAACAATTGGGTTTATTACTGAGGTTTTCTTCAGGTTCGAGGTTCGAAGGAGTTTGGTTCGTTGAGGTCCGAAGAAGAGTTTCATGAAAAGAATAACTTACACTTTAGCAATAGTCATTTTTAATGTTAATAAATCAAAAGCAATTTGATTTTATTATGCTAGCACCTTTTAAAATTGCAAGCAATATCATGTAAACAATCCTATAGCATTTCTAAAAATGGACAATCATATTATTTATGCATTAAATCACTTTAAGCCAAATATATTTTGAAATAAAAAAGAGCTTCGCAATTTAAAGCAATAATTTTCTACTTTAAATAGCTTGTAAAAAAGATCTAATACGTGTCTGTAGTTTTAATGTTTAATTAAAAAAGCTGAAGCAGCTGAACTTTATAATGTATGTTAAAAAAGCATTTTAATAATGATCAACAATGCAACCACTGCAAAGTCCCTTCACCACTGCCACATTGAAAACTGATAAACAATTTCCCCATCGTTTAATGCAACAATTTGGATCTCGCCAACGACGTAATTTGCTCCCATAAAACTTCTTCAAAAAGAACCAAACAAGCAAATTTCTATCGCCAAACAAAATATCAATCGCGATTAATATTCAGGCGGAAAAGCAATAAAAATAAAGTTGAAGCAACGATTACTTCTCGTCCTTTTATTACTTCAGAATGGTATTTAATTTCCACCGTCGAAAATTAGTGATATGAACATCATAAATAGATTGCACGGAAGAAGGGAGATGAAGTCGGTGCTTTGAAAAGGGCTTTTTAACCAATACCGGGGCACGTATCGATGAAGTTAGTTTGTTCCTGTTATCCTTTCAATCGATTGGTTTCATTGGCAACATTATTCTAATTGCGCCATTTTCCTAGACTTCTTGCTGAATGTCAGAACTAATCAGTTTTAATGTCTTCCAGCACGCACAGTTATGTTTCTTCGATAATTTTATGATGGCCTGGCTCATCCTCCTTTTATAATAGCTTTTAATTCAGACCCTTTGATGAATACCTGGAACAATTGCATCTGATTTTCTCCCACTTGTAATAAAATCGCCTCTTTTAATGTAACATAATAGTATATTTTTTTTCCAATAGTTGGTTAACTTAAATCTTATTAATTTATAGAAAATTAATCAGTGCATTTGTCATAATGAATTCTTTTATATGAATATTTTTTTTATCTCAAAATACATCCGCTCATGTTATGATTAAGGCACGGTAAAGGCCTTATCAGACAAGCTTGTTTCCTTATTTTCAACGTTAAGCATACCTTGCCGTTTAAATAATGATAGTCGCACTTTCCGTGTACACTTGAATTTCCTTTTCAGCTAGGTATGGCATGGCATGAAGCATTGTATCACTCATTTCACAGATAGCGTTCAGACAGCGTAATTTGTGGTTACATGGCTTTCTTACAGTGCAAACAAGTTGTCCAAAGGACATGTACATTGTAAACTAATTATTTGATTGGCAAGGCCGGTTTACTTCACGTTGAAAGTAATGAAATAATCTCTGGTGATATGGGCTTCATATCAGTGACTAACGAGCAGTAAGGCTCAGGTACGAAATCGCTTGTCAGATAATTAATTGGTAGATATTGTACAAGAGACCTGTGGCCGAGTGGTAGCGCTCTGAAGCTGCTTTCGGGTTCGAGTGCCAGCGCTGCCATGGATGCTTGCGGTTTGAATCCACTTTAAACCGTATTTCACGGTTCTAATATGACTTCAGAGGGCTGGGCTGACAACCTACCCCGTAAAAAGAAAACATTCTGTCTCGAAATCTGCCAGTAGGCAGACGGCATTGGCTCATCATGGGGCAGTTGTGCGAATGGATATGATACCAGATAGAGTAAGTAATCCTGTTTAACGACAAGGAGACAGAATGTGTAAACGTCTCACATCGGTAAGAATACAAGTCAAATTGATTCCACAGACAGAGATAATCTTAGGTTATCTACAGACAGAGATAATCTTAGATTATCTACAAACAGAGATAATCTTAGGTTGTTGCCATTTTTGTCTTGATGAACACCACTTTCGTATGCCAGCATTATCTCTTAGAAACTGGTATGGTTGGAGTGTAAAACAATCTCTTAAAGGAATACTCTCAGGGGTAAATACTCCGTTTTCCCACGACATATTCGAGTAATCTGGTAAACTCCAATTAGGAGTCGCTGTTTGATGGCATACTTTACGAAAATAATCTCTACGGATCTTATTTTTTAAAGCAATGGCCCAGTAGAATATTCATTCATCCTTCTGAGTTACGAATACACAGCATAATTAAATATGAATATTTTCCATGAATTCTTACCTAAGATTACATTAATCTTAATTAAAGAAATAATCAGTAGTGTTTAAAATTATTTTTTTAAATTATACATTGATCCTACCGACGATTCTTCCTATGAGGGCCAAACTCGAAACAAAGGCGCAGAAAATAAAAAGGTTACGAAGATAAGAAAGAGTGCTGCTGTTTGATAGAGAAGATACCGAACAGTGGAAACCAAATAGTATCCATAAATCAAAGCCTCGGTTCACCGTCGCAAAGAGATGAGAAGACATGCAAAAAGCAGTCTCGAAACTTTGTCTTTGCAGCCAGGTTTTGATCCCAAACATCAACTGTTTTCTCGCTCACAATTTTTACGGAGGCCTGACACTCTCCGGCAGTTTTTATTCAGCTGTAAATTTTATTTTTATTGTTCTGCACATTGCTGGAATTTCTCATGCAGCTCTTCGAAGCCCAGAGGAAATATCTCTTTCGAATTGATAACCCTAAGAGATCTGAGACTTTTGGAATTGCTTTTTTTTATGTCTTCGATCAATCAACCTGCAGAGATTTAAAGAGGACATCTCAGTATTAATGAATGATACACTTTTAATTCAATAAACGAATCGAAATAGATTGAAATTATTAAAGAAGGTTTGACAACTATGTTCAGACAAGTGTTCTAATTTATCCAAAAATTCCATTAATATCATAAATATATTAAACAAACCTTCAAATAAGGAAATAAAAGCAGTATATAAATAGGGTCCTCATAAGTTTCTTCATGTTAACTCAAGAATCCTTAACAATCTTATTAAAGGAGAACATCCCTTTACTAGTTCAATTTTCATGCTTAGCATGGGGAAAAAATAATATTGTCTGTTAGAAGACTTTAAAAATAGATGGCGTATCATAAATATATGACACTAATATCTAAGTATACAGATGCAATTACAATTTACCATTATTATAGATGCAATTTACAATTTACCATTATTGCAGGAATAGTAATTACTATTATAATTTGAATGTTATATTGGAAATTGAAAAACCAATTGAAACTATCGCTCTGGGGCTTGGTACCACAGATTTCAGGTTCTCGGCAGTGCCATGGATGTTTGTAGTGGTTCGGAATCCCCTTTAAACCGTCTAATCATCCAACTAACCAATCATTCTACAGTCAACCTACAGGATCTACCTTTTTTTCTAAGCAGTGACTGCAACTCGCCACCAAAGGGAGATCAAACTCCTACCCATATCAAATTAACTTAGTACGAGAAATTTTCTGGAGAAATTTAATTGCTAAGTATTAATAATATATATATATCCTAATAATCTGAATAAAAATATTAACATAATTTTGCATTCTAATCCGTATTTCTCACATATTAATAACTTCAATATAAAGCTGTTCTCAATTTATATGAACAACACAAATATTTAAAAAAAAAAATAGAATTAGTTAAAATTTAAAGTCAGCAATGAACAATGGTAAAATTGATGTAAACTAAATTGATATCTGTATATTTATATATTAGTGTTTGCATAACAAAACAATATATCGATACATGCTATTTATACATTTATAAACGAAAAAGGTTTAGCAAAAAGAAAAATTATACATGGATATTTCCCTAGCATAAAACTTTCACAATTGTCGTAAGTATTGCATCCATAAATTATTCAAATAAAAAATAATTTAAAAATATCTCATTGCATCGCATGTTTTCAATAAAAAATTTTTTATCATTTCTTATTTCATGGATTCACATTTGAAAACAGATGAATATGGAAACACTTTCTTCCAATAAAAAAAAAAAAAGAAAGAAAAATATATCCTTCCCAGAATAATAACTTTAAATTAAATTCATCAAATTAAGATCCTTTTAAAAAATAACGAAAATAAACGTTATTCAGAAATACTTGTAAATTTTTCTAGGTAGACTAAAAAATAAAATGCATTAACTACAAGATATTTCAAATTTTAGTATTAAAAACTTTTCGATGTGAATACTGAAATGATTAAGCTGGAATGAAAAAATTACATGATCAAAAGTAATCTGTTATTTCTAATGATAATCATAGATAAATTGATTCTAATTTATTGTATACCTTCCTATTAGAAATGCTGGGTTTAGTAAGATTTTTTAGCGAACATATTTTTTTTCTAATCCAATGGATTTTTAAGAAGCCATTCTATAAAACGAGTTGTTTTTTAATAACTTTTAACGTATCTAAAAGTTAAAAAAATAATTAAGGAAACTATTTGCAAAGTTTCTTTTATGAATATTCTGTCTAAGATTCTAAAAAATAATTAATGAAACTATTTGCAAAGTTTCTTTTATGAATACTCTGTCTAAGATTCTAAAAAATAATTAATGAAACTATTTGCAAAGTTTCTTTTTATGAATACTCTGTCTAAAAAATAATTAATGAAACTATTTGCAAAGTTTCTTTTATGAATACTCTGTCTAAGATTCTAAAAATAATTAATGAAACTATTTGCAAAGTTTCTTTTATGAATACTCTGTCTAAAATTCTAAAAAACTTCTTTAATGAATACAGAGTCTTAAAATTCTTACAAATTTATTTTATGAATGCCGACCGAATCTGAAATTCTTAAAATCTTCTTTTATAATTGCCGAGTTAAAGATTCTTAAAAAGTTCTTTTTTATTACCGAGTCTAATATTCTGAAAAAACTTCTTTTATGTATACCGAGTCTAAGTTTCTTACTTCTTTTGTGATAATAAAGTCTAAGATTCCTAAAAACTTCTTTTTATGGACACTGAATCTAAGATTCTTAAAAAATTTATTTTATGAATACCGAATCCAAGATTGTTAAAATCTTCTTTCATGAATGCAGAGTCTAAGATTCTTAAAAACTTATTTTATGATTACAGAATCTAAGATTAATTTTGTACCAGCCTAAGTGGGAAAAGGAAAAATATGTTAAAATTGCTACCAAGTTCTAGAAAAGTAAATAAAAGAATATTTCGAAGCAGTTATGAAACATTTCAAATATAAACAGCTCTCGAATAAAAGAATCCAAACTATCACTCCATATTCTTTAACTTTATCACACCTATTCCAGCAAAAAGCATATAATTGATGCGTTAAATACCCTTCCCAGCAGGTTAACGCTCTTTTGGAAAACCTTCTTCAGTTTCGCAAAAGCCATAAAACAGCCCGAATATGGCAATTAAGCAGCAAGATTTCGCTCAAATCTACAGCATGACAGCCAATCAGGGTAAACGCGCCATAAATTCTCAGAAACTAATAACCACTAAACGGCGGACAATAACGCCACGTGTTCTCCCTTCCTTTTTGCCCAAAAATATTCCACCGTTTTAACGATGGCATTTAAGAGGACGGAATTTCTTAACAAGTCAGCTTTTAATGTCCCCAGACTGCATAAGGAAGAATGAAAAAAATTGTTCCCAAAATGGCCGCCTTTAATGCGCATTAAAAGAACAGGACTGATATCTCGCAGAAGAAGGAAGAAAAAAGAAAAAGAAAATAAAAAAAAGAAAAGTTGCGCTGCTCCAGAGCTCTGCGCAGTGTCCATCATAAATGAACGATGCAACTTGAGACTCTTGTCTTTGGTTGCTTATGGTGGCGTAATGAATGTTATTTTGCGAATAGAAGTGCTGTTTAATAACTATGTGCTATGGCCTTGTCGGCGAAAACGACCCACCAGAGTGGAACGAATTTATGGGTCCGAATACCCATAATATATCCAGAGTGAGGGGTGTATTTATGTTTATGAAATCTGCTGGCGCTCCAGCTATCACGAAAGGAAAGCGATGTCTTTCGATTTTAATCACGCTGGCCAGCGTCGTGGAACCTGAATTATGGACGTGGTAGGAGGGTATATAATTGTAAAACTCAAGGGATTGTATGATGAGAGTAGATTGCTCGCGTAAGGGACCATTTGAACATTACATTTATTTAAATGTCCATGTTATTAAACATGCACTGTGATGACGACAATAGGGTAAATTTAATATAGAGACTAAAATTTATATATTCCCTTTGAATTTTTGATATACTGTCTGCTTGTTACCCCTTGTTATTAGGATGTAAGAATCAATATTATTATTATTTAAAGCTGAAAATTGCTACAGATATACTACAAAAAAATTTAATTTATTTTTAAATTGCTGCTAAGGTTCGAATCCACAAGCGAACGTTGATGCAGTTAGTGTTTCATAAAAAGTGGAATCTTAATAGAGATTGTGCAAACAGTCTCGCATGGATCATTAGACTTTCTGGTGGAGGTTTTCCATTTGTCTTGCACAAGGGGCCATTTAAACATTACATTTATTTAAATGTTCATGTTATTAAACATACACTATAATAAATGCAGCAGGGTAAATTTCATATAGAGACTAAAATTTATATATTCCCTTTTGAATGTACAGTGTGCTTGTTATTTGATGTAATAATCAATATTATTATTATCTAAAGATGGAAACTGCTAAAGATATACTACAAAATAGCTTTAAATTTATCTATTTATTTTCAAATTACAGCTAAGGTTCGAATCCATAAGCGGCGAAAAGAACAGGACTGATATCTCGCAGAAGAAGAAGAAAAGAAAGAAAAGTTGCTTTGCTCCAGAGCTCTGCGCAGTGTCCATCATAAATGGCGATGCAACTTGAGACTCTTGTCTTTGGATGCTTATAGTGGCGTAATGAATGTTATTTCACGAATAGAAGTGCTGTTTAATAACTATGTGCTATGGCCTTGTCGGCGAAAACGACCCACCAGAGTGGAACGAATTTATGGGTCCGAATACCCATAATATATCCGGGGTGTATTTATGTTTATGAAATCTGCAGGCGCTCCTGCTATCACGAAAGGAAAGCGATGTCTTTCGATTTTAATCACGCTGGCCAGCGTGGTGGGACTTAAATTATGAACGTGGTAGGAGAGTACATAATTGTAAAACTCAAGGGATTGTATGATGAGAGCAGATTGCTGGCGCAAGGGACCATTTGAACATTACATTTATTTAAATGTTCATAGTATTAAACATGCACTGTAATGGAGACAATAGGGTAAATTTAATATAGAGACTAAAATTCATATATTCACTTTTTGAATGTATTCTGAGATAGAGTCTGCCCGTTATTTGGATGTAATAAACAATATTGTTATTATTTAAAAATGGTTAATGCTGAAGATATATTACAAAACAGATTTAAATTTATGTATTTATTTTCATGTTACTGCTAAGGTTCGAATCCATAAACGGAAACGGTATTGTTGCAGTCATTGCTATCGTAAACGAGGAGATTGAATGGCGATTATGTAAAGAGTCTCGCATCGATCATGAGACTTCTTGGTGGGAAATTTCCGTTTTTCTCCCGTTACGACAAGCCCACTCCTAAAAGTCCTCCAGTAAAACATGAATCTCCAGCGATGCTCAAAAAAAGAAAAAATTTCTGATGAAATAAAAAAAAAAATTTCTGATGAAATAAAAGAAAAAATTTCTGATGAAAAAAGAAATTATGACACACTTGAAAACAGATATTATGTCAAAAAATATAACGATTTAACGGCGGTGTATGATACCATAAACATCTGTTTTCTCCCGTACGACAAAGCCAGTGTGGGACAGTTACCTCTAAAAAAAAAACCTCGAGGGGGACATGCATCCCACAGATGTTCAACAAAACAAATTGTTGCTAAAATAAAAGGAAATTAAGACCCGCACGAAAACAAATATCCTATCGAAAATATATTCATAATAATGAATAATATCCATTTTAAAATATTATTATTATTAATAATAAATATCATTATTTTAAAAAATTGTTAAATTTAGTTTTTATTAAATGAAAGTTTATTTCATCAGTATTTGGCGGCTTGATAGCCAATTGGCTAGCTCTGGCGTTGGATACCACAGGCTTCAGGTTCGAATAATGGCTGTGGCATGGATGATTGTTAGTGGTTCGAATCCACATTAAACTGTAGGTCCCGGTCTAATTAGCATAAGGTAGCACAAAATAAAAGTAGAGCAAACCAATTTGACTTATAAAATAACAACTTCTTTTGAGAACAACAGTTTGTTTTATCAATATTGTTCCACATAATAATAGATTATGGGAGGATTTTCAAAGCATGGTATGCATTCGTATCGAAAAGAAGCAGTAAATTTATCTATCAGGCGTATATCATAGTTAAATAGTTAATGAGTATAATACGATTAAATTAAAAAATAAAAGAGTCAATGATTATAATAGAAGCTGTTCATTTCAAGAACAAATAAGTAATCCAGTTATTATGATTATTTTTTTCTTGTTATTTTTCTTAACAATTATTATTTTTCTTAATTAACTCATCAGTTGTTGTAATTATTTTTCATTTAAAATCCTTAATGGAATTAAATACTTTTTCAATTTTTTTGTTAACATTACGAAGTCAATTACGAGAAGATGATCTCATTCAAATTTCATAATTAATATTTTAAAAACTGAATTATTTTTTGCTTATTCTTTTTCATAATTTTTCTTAGTTAAAATGAAAGAAAACAACTAATGGAAAAATTCAATCGCAAATTTAATTTTTAATGCAAAAAGAAAAATAATTAAAATGTATTAATACATCTTTTTGCTAACTTAGAATTATTTTTAAAGGAATTTCAAATTTTTTTAAAGGTAATGTTTATAAGAGTTATTTAAAAATATCATCAAAGTAAATAAAAATATATTAAATGTTACAAAAGTTTCATACAAATAAAATGTTTAGGATAAAATATTTCCGAAAAGAAATTTAATTAGTTAATAATGATGCATTTCCTTAAAAATAATATACATTTATGCCAATATAATAGAAGTAATTATTTCACTACTGATAAATATTCAGTTTCAATGATTGAAATTAATTAATTTCTGATGTTTAGCGGAAATTAATTGAAATTCTTAAAGAAAAACAAAAAAAACATATTTTAAAAATATTTTCAAAATCATTCTTTTTGTTTTTTAAAATTAATTAAATTAAATTAATTAATTATGAAAAAATTAATTATTTAAAACATTATTTTTGAAATTAAATTAATTTTTAATAAAAATTAATTATTTAAAAACATTATTTTTTAAAAATTAAATTAATTTTTTAATAAAAATTAATTTTAATTTTTAATTACAAATTTTTTTAAATTAATTTTTTTAAATTAAATTAATTTGTTAATAAAAATTAATTATTTAAAACATTATTTTTTAAAAATTAAATTAATTTTTTAATAAAAATTAAATTAATTTTTAATAAAAATTAATTTCAATTTTTAACAAATTTTTTTAAATTAATTTTTAATTAATTTTTTTTTAATTTTTAAAAATGAATTAATTTACTGATTTAATAAAAAAATTCCTTTATCACAAAATTTCATCAATAGTAATTGAATTATAATATTTAAATATAATTTTTAATTTTAAGAAAATATCGTAAGAATATCTCATCGGTTAACTTTAATATAGAAATATTTAAAAAAATGTAACTTGAATTTGATAAAGAAAAACAAAAGAAAATGCATTTATATTTTGTAAAGGACGTTAGCAAGGAAAATACTGTGAAATCTGCATTTTTTAAAATTTTAATACTTAAAAGAAAGAGCAATAATCCCATTTAATCAATATTTTTTTTTTTTTTTTTGGGGGGGGGGGGATAACATATTAAAAGACAATCTTTGTAAATATGGAATTTTAAATAATTAACAAGTTTACAAGCTTTTTATATAGCATTTTTTTCAGTCAACAGTGAAATTAAATTGGTCCGTTATATTCTTTTTGTTTATAAAGAAACTCAAACTAACAATGTTACATACTTCTATAGATTTATCATATTAGTATTTTCAAACATATTGCGTTATGGAATCATGAGATCTTATATTAAATTTATCAAAATACAATTACATTCTTAATAATGAGCAAAGCAGAAAATCTCTTGATAGCAACTGGTACACCGAAATTTCGTATTTATGCAGATCAATTTATAAGTCTACAGTGAAACTAATTTGGTCTATTATTGATGACATGATAAAAATGCAGTTTCACAGTATTTTCCTTGCTAGCTTGCAAAAAGAAACTTAACAATGTTAAATATATCCACGGATTTACAAATACTGATATTTTCAATCGTATTACGTTACATAATCATAAGATCTTATATTACATTTATCAGAACACAATTACAATCTTAATAATGAACAAAGATTCAAAAATACATGTTTATCTAAAACTTTTAATCAGCCTACAGTGAAACTAATTTGGTACATTTAAAAGCTTCCAAAGAATCTTAAACCAACAATGTTAAATACATCTATGGATTTAAACATACTGGTATTTTCAAACATATTATGTAACATTTAATCAATCTTAGATTAAATTTATCAAATACAATTACATTCTTAATAATGAGCAAAGCAGAAAATCTCTTGATAGCAACTGGTACACCGAAATTTCATATTTATGTAGAATTTTTATGATCCTACATTGAAACTAATTTGGTACATTTAAAGCTTCCAAAGGAACTTAAGCCAACAATGTTGAATACATTTATAGATTTACACACATGAGTATTTTAGAACACATTACGTTACAGATGTCAGATTAAATTTGATCTTAGATTGTTAAAATATAGTTACATTAATAATGAACAAAGCAGAAAACCTTTTGATAGCAGCTGGAACCCACAAAATATCATGTTTGTCCAGAACTATTTATGAGCCTACAGTGAAACTAATTTGGTCCATTACTAGCTTGCAACGAAATTTGAACCAACAATGTTAAACACATCTATGGATTTACATATATTTGTATTTTCAAACATATTATGTTACCGAGAGATCTTAGATTAAATTTAGCAGAATACAATTACAATCTTGATAATGAACAAATCAGAAAATCTCTTGTTATCAGAAGATGTTCTGAAATTTTATAGCGGATTAACAAACATTTCAGCATTGGGTGACTGCTGATAGACGTTGTATGTTGCCACGCCATTTTACAACTCGCTGTGATTACATAGATATTACTCAGATTTCTCTTTGAATTTAGAATCGAATTTCTTTCTCTTTCTTTATATGTCTGTTTTTTTGTCTTTCTGTTTCTTTTTTGTTCACATAAAGAAAAAGAATATGGAATGGGATATTTTCTTCTTTTTCCCAGTGCGTAACCCGATAAGAACAGAACAAGTAATTGGAGAAGAGTTGTACCTTTAAAAAAATTAATGCTTTAACGAGGTTCGCAATAAAAAGAAAATGGCTGACTATTCATATAAATTTATGTGAAATAAATCATTAAAATTGTTATTCTTCAATAAAATAAAAATAATTGTGGTTTGTTCTTAATACCAAAAATATTGTTCCTTTAAAAAAGAGAGACTCATTAATTGTCCACAATATAAATCACAATGGAAATAATGGTTCAATTTGTACGAATGCTATTTTTTAAAAGGACTCAAAATAAAACAAAAATGTTTATTTTTAAAAACAAGATGTAATATAAAATTCTCTAATAATTGTAATGGTGAAATGGTTTTACCTCAAGTTTAAAAACAATTATTTGGGAAAAAGCTAAATATAAAAGATTAATTTTAAGTTATTGACAGCATTATTTTATCTAAAAAACTATAGGCACATGGAATAAAGAATAATATGTAAGGGTAATTTTTTTCCAAGCTGAATGGTTATAATTTTGATTTAAAAGACTCTAATAAGGCCGATTGTCACATTATCAAGTATGCTGGAGAAACGTGGACTTTAACGTTAAAAACTTGGATTACATCAGGGCCTTTGAGAGGAACATTTTGAGAAAACTTTTTGGACAAAGAGGACAATACTTTTGGACAATAATATATGGATTAGAAGATCAAACAAAGAAATTGGAGGCATTGTGAGATATTCATATCATAAAGAATCCGCTCGCTAGGACATGTTCATTGCAGAGATGAGGGAAACATCATTAAAATGATTATGTTATGTAAATTGTTCAACAATAGGAAGACCAAGGAAAGGTGAATTGATAGTGTCGAAGAGGATCTTAAACAACTGAAAATTATTAACTGGAAGAGATTGGCAATGGATCAAGACAGATTGGTTTGGTTTGTCGCTCTACGGTCATCTTGTGCACACAAGTGCCAAGCAGACAGGAACCTACAGTTTGGAGTGAGACAGATGGAGAGCTGTTTTGGAGGCTACAAGTTGGTGTTGGTTGTACAAGTCTGTAATGTCAATAAAGAAGAAGAATGGTCATAAGAAAATACATATAGTTTTCTGAGAACAAATAAGTCCTCTTTGGGAATGCTTGCCTCAACTAAAGTGGCACCAAATAATAACATTAAGCCACATAAGTATTGTTATCTTTGTTAATGAGTTTGTCTATTTCGTGGATAGACACTTTAGAAGAGTAAATATAAAAACACAAGTTATTTCTAGCAATTTATGCACAAATTTCGTAAGAGACTTCTTAATATAAAATATAAAACAAACATGGAAGTAAAGAACTCATATTATACTGACAAAACATAAAAAATTTTAATGGAAAATAAAAATTTAGTATATGCATTTCTCTGTCTCCTGTAATTTCTCAGGAATGAAGACTTCCTTAATTAAAAAATTTTGATTAAAAAAAAAAAGTTCCTCTTTTTTTATTCACTGCGTATGGAACATTTTATAATTTTTATTTTAATTAATAAGCTGAAGTAAGTAAGCGAAATCTTTCATTTCTGCCTAACGTTGTTGACCAAAAGACCTAAGTTGTTGTCATTGAGGAGTGAGACAAATTACGCTAATGCCCTCTTTGGGAAAGGCGGCCTGATGGCCAATAGGCTAGCTCTCTTGCCTTTGATACCATAGAATTCAGGTTCGAAATCAGGCTGTGGCATGAATGTTTGTTAGTGTTTCGGAATCCACGTTAAGCTGTAGATTCCGATCTAATTAGCCTGAAGTTTGCAAAAAGACTATAGAGGGACAAGCCTAACTAAACCTTTGGGAATGTTTGCTTCAATTGCCGTGGCACCAAAGAATAACATTCATCCACTGAAATAATGGTACGTTTGTTAATCAGTTTGCGATTTCATGGATAAACACTTTAAAAATAAATAACCTCTGTACATTAAAAAAAGTAAATAATCTCTGCACATTAATTGCACAGTTACTTCTAGTAACTTATGCGCAAGTCACGCAAGAAGCTTCTTAATATAAAAATATAAAATAAACAAAGGATTAAAGAACTCATATCATACTGAACGAACATAAAAAGATTTTAATGGAAAATAAAAAAGGTAGAATATACACATCTCTGCGTTCTCTGTAATTTCCCAAGAATGAAGATTTCCTTAATTCAAAATTTTGATTAAAAAAAGTTCCTCTTTTTTTCCACTGCGTCAGGAACATTTTATAATTTTTTTATTTTAATTAATAAACTGAAGTAAGTAAGCGAAATCTTTCATTTCTGCAGGAATTTTTCCGTGTTACCGCATTTTTCACCACAAAAACAAAGCAATTACACAAAGTTTAAAGCTGTCCGCCAGATTTATTGTTATTCGCAGAAATAATCCGCCGAGATGTTGCATAAATATTCAAATAACTCACAAAAGCGGGAAAAAAAGTTTTTTTTTAAAAATTAATTAGCATGTAAATGAGACTCCGTGGTGAATAAGTTTCGATTCAAGATAAGGGACGCATTATATATATATATATATATATTTTAATCTCAATTTTAATTAAATTCCAGGCGAATCAGAAATTCCATTCTTGTTAACATGAAGAATGTGAAATCATGTCAGATAGCTAAACACTAATTTTTTTTTTTTTCAAAGTAAAAATAACGGAGTGTTTCGTATATGTATTCGTAACATGCTGAAATTATAAATGAGAGTCATCAAAAACAAGCAGCATGATTTTTTTAAAGGTATTATTTTTATTTTAGAAATGTAAATTCTATAATTATTATAAATTTCTCTTCACAAAAATTATTTGGTTTTATTTCGCACAAGAGCTACAATAATAATAAATTCCTTTTGTAGTGCATAAGTAACCAGATTCCTATTGTAGTCGGGCAACCAGATGTAACTGGGTGTGGTTGAGTTGAGATACTTGAGGCACACGTGGGAGAACTCACCATTTTATTTACACCACAAAAATCTCACACATACAATTAGAGACATACAATATTTAACACATTTAAAGACATATAATTATAGATATTCAGGGACGCGCTGGATGCGCGAAATATACTTCCGCTCTGGATGAGAGTCTATAGGCCAACTAATAAGCAGGGTTGCGTTAAATATATTACCTCTCGGGTTAAGAGACTGTAAGCTAAATATTTCTGAACAGAAGTGCGTGGTTCAGCAGTACATCCTTTCGGGGGGGATAGTCTCGAGCCCTACAGGCCCAGGCCGTTTCTCCTGAACTCCAAAGTGGGGTGCTCTTGCCAGTAGGAGGCAGCACGGTTACACTTCTCAGAAATTTGTCTACGTATTTTACATATTTTTGTTTTTACATATTTAATCTTATACCAAAATTAATTGTTTTTAAATTTAAAATTATATTTTTCTTCCCTTCTTTGAAAAAATCGATCCATTTTTGTGTTACATAAAAAGAAATGTAAGAAACACTACTAAATCTCTCAATTCTGATTCTCTGAAGCTGGAAAAACTACAAGATACCATATTTGCAACAAGGAAAAGCTATTCTAATTTATTTCCACAGATTGGCAATCGATCCGACCATAATATCTTATAATAAAAGTAATTCAAAAATACACTCATGTCCATAAATTAAGGATAATGAAGTTCAGGCAAAGAAAGAGACAGAAGCAAAAAAATGTGACTTATTTGTAAAGTCTATTTATTAAACAATAGGTAAAGAGCAAAAAGATGCTATAAGTTTGACATAATTAATAAAAATTGCGATTTTTACTGCCTGGAGAAAATTTCAAAAAAGAACCTATTTACAAAAACAGTATAACATGGTTAGTATGATGGTTAAATGGAGTATGTCTCCCGGACGATGCAATACAGGCCTTACAACGCCTAGGCATGCTGAGTATCAAATTATCAATCTGATCTTGGGGAATATTACACCACTCAACAAGCAATGCCCTCCGAAGTTCCGGTTGACAGGGGCGAGGGGGTTGACGGGCTGCAATTCGTCGGCCAAGCATATCCCACACATGCTCTATTGGATCCAAGTCCGGTGAATATGCTGGCCAATCCATACGGGTGATATCCTCCAATTGAAGGCATTCGTCTACAATGTTTGCACGGCGAGGACGGGCGTTGTCATCCATAAACAGAAATTCAGCACCCATGGCGCCCCGAAACAAACGTTGTTTCAGAATGACATCCCGATAGATGTGGGCCTGTCATCGTTACACTCTGAACATGCAGGTCAGTTCTGGAACCAAGAATAATTCCTCCCCAAACGAGCCATCCTGCACCACCGTAACGGTGTCGTTCAATGGTGTTCTTTGGTGGTAACGGGTACCTGGCGCTCTCCATATGAAAGACCGGCGAGAATAAGACTGCAAAATAAACCTGGACTCGTTGGAAAACATCACACAAGACCACTGTTGCGGTGTCCACAATGCATGCTCTCTACTTCAGGTTAATCGCAGGCGACAGTGAGTTGTGGTAAGTGGAACACATCTGACAGGCCTACGAGCATATAGACCCATGTGCCCTAATCGTCTGTACACGGTCTGCCTTGAAATTATCGTACCGGTAGCTGAAGAGAGCTGACGAGACAGGTCTGATGCTGTGCTCCGTCTGTTTCTTTTGGCAGTAACTGCTAAATACCGGTCCTCATTCGGCGTTGTAACTCGGGGGGCGACCTGTGCTGTAACATCTACTCACATTACCATCATCTTGGAATCGTTGCCAAAGCCTGGAGATGACACTCTGGGCGATTCAAAGTTCCTCGGATACTTCCAGCTGGGTACGTCCACATTCCAGTCGTCCGATAATTCTACCACGTAAAAAATCATCCAAATGCTTCCTTTGTGCCATAACTATGCGGTTATTGCACTGAAAGGCTTTTAAAGCGCTTGTGAACAATTTTACTTCTTTGCCACCATTCCTTATATACCCCACTCTTACACTCTTGTCATTGTGACGTACTATCCGCGCCATCTGGTGGTTTCCTGTAATTTGCAAATTTTCTTCAAGATGTGTGTGAATTCTGCAGGTGAAATTTTTATTTTAAAGTTCAATTTCTGTGTGATTCTGAATTATCCTTAATTTATGGACATGAGTGTACATGGAACATATTTCAAAATTTATTAAAAGTTTAAATCGATTTACTACAAAACTTTTTAATTCATTTTAAAACATTTTGAATCATGTTGTCGTGATTAATTCTCAGTGTCTGTGCATCCATGAGTAGACTAACTTTAAAAAGTAAAGAACATCAGTATGTAAAAAAAAAAAAAAAAAAAAAAACGTTATTTCTAGCAACTTATGCACAAGTCTCGTAAGACGCTTCTTAATATAAAATATAAAATAAAAATAGAACTAAAGAACTCATATTATATTGAATAAACATAAAAAGATTTTAAGGGAAAATAAAAATGTACTATACACATTTCTCTGCGCCCGTTCACGTCTATAATTTCTCAAGAATGAAGATTTCCTTAATTCAAAATTTTGATTAAAAAAGAGTTCCTCTTTTTTTCCACTGCGTATGGAACATTTCATAATTTTTATTTTAATTAATAAACTGAAATAAGCGAAATCTTTCATTTCTGCAGGAATTTTTCCATGTTAAGGCAAAATCGCATTTTTCACCACAAAACAAAGCAATTACACAAAGTTTAAAGCTGTCCGCCAGATTTATTGTTATTCGCAGAAATAATCCGCAGAGATGTTGCATAAATATTCAAATAACTCACAAAAGCGGGAAAAAGTTTTTTTTTTAAAATTAATTTCAAAATTAATTAGCATGTAAATGAGGCTCCGTGGTGAATAAGTTTCGATTCAAGATAAGGGACGCATTATATATATGTATATTTTTTAATCTAAATTTTAATTAAATTCCAGGCGAACCAGAAATTCCATTCTTGTTAACGTGAAGAATGTGAAATCATGTCAGATCGCTAAACACTAATTTATTATTTTTTTTTTCAGAATGAAAAAAAAAAAAAAATAGTTTCGAGTGTCTCGTATATCTATTCGTAATGTGCTGAAATTATAAATGAGAATTATCAAAAACAAAAACAAAACAAGCAGCATGTTTTTTTTTTTTTAAAGGTATCAATTTTATTTCTGAAATGTAAATTTCATAATTGCACAAAGCTATTTCGCACAAAAGCTATAAAATAAAAATAAATTTTTTTTGTAGTGTGTAGGCAACCAGATTCCCATTGTAGTTGGGCAACCAGATTCCTATTGTAGTCGGGCAATCAGATTGTAACTGGGTGTGGTTGGTTTGAGATACTTGAGGCACACGTTGGCAAACACACAGCTTTATTTACACCACAAACATCGCAAACATATAATTAGAAACAGACAATATTTAACCCCTTTAATGACATTCAATTATAGATTCGCAGAATGATTCCACTTCAAAACCGAAAAGCCGATAGTCAACTAAGCGCAGAATGCCCGAAATATATTTCCTGTCTGGACAAGAGTATGTAGTCCAACTAATACGCAGGGTTGAGTTAAACATATTTCCTCTCGGAATGAGAGACTGTAAACTTAACGTTTCTGAACGGAAGGGCGTAGTTCCGCTGTAATTCCTCTCGGGGGAGAGGAAGTCTGGAGGCCTACTGGCCATTTCTGAACTCCAAAGTTGGGCGCTCTTGCCAGTGTGTAGGATGAAGCACGGTTACATTTTTCAGAAATTTGTCTAGGTATGTTTAAGGAAGAAACGATGGAGTTTAATTTTTACATATTTAACAAAAATAATAGCCTTTTAATCTTATACCAAAATGAATTGCTTTTAAAAGTTTTTTTTTTTTTTTTTTTTCCTTCTAATGCAGCTGGCAAATAGACCGTGATCATTCGCCATAACGGCTGCACCTATGTTACTCACTTTGCATTACCCAGGGGGCGCGTGTAACTTGATGGTAAGCCACGGACGTGGAGTAACAATGCCCCTCAACGCTCTACGATCCTATTAGGACCGGGACCTACAGCTTAAAGTGGATTCCGAACCACTACAAAAACCCATGACAAAGCCGGGATTTGAACCCGATACCTGTGGTACCGAACGCCAGAGCGCTGGCCATTCGGCCATCAGGCCCGCTTTTAAAAGTAAAATTATATTTTTCTTCACTTCTTTAAAGAAATCGGTCCAAGTTTGTGTTACCTAAAAAGAAATGTAAGAAACACTATTACATCTCTCAATTCTGCTTTTGTTAAGCTGCAGAAACTATGAGATACCGTATTTGCAACATGGAAAAGCTATTCTAATTTATTTCGACAGATTGGTAATCGATCCACTTTATAATAAAGTAATTCAAAGTACATGGAATTTAATTCCAAATTCATTAAAATTTAAATCGATTTATTACTAAATTTTTTAATTCATTTTCAAACATTTTGAATCATGTTGTCGTGATTAATCCTCAGTGTCTGTCCATACATGAGTAGTCTAACTTTAGAAAGTAAAGAACCTCAGCATGTAAAGAACAAGTTACTTCTACGAAGTTCCGTAAGGAGCTTCTTATTATAAAATATAAAATAAACATGAAACTAAAGAACTCATATTACATTGAACAAACATAAAAGATTTTAATGAAAAATAAAAATGTACTATAAACATTTCTCTGCATCCGTTCAGCTCTATAATTTACGAAGAATGAAGATTTCCTTAATTCAAAATTTTGATTAAAAAAAAGTTCCTCTTTTTTTTTTCCACTGCGTATGGAACATTTTAGAATTTTTATTTTAATTAATAAACTGAAGTAAGTGAGCGAAATCTTTCATCTCTGCAGGAATTTTTCCATGTTGTCGCATTTTTCACCACAAAAACAAAGCAATTACACAAAGTTTAAAACTGTCCACCAGATTTATTGTTATTCGCAGAAATAATCCACCGAGATGTTGCATAAATATTCAAATAACTCACAAAAGGCGGGAAAAAAAAGTTTTTTAAAAATTAATTAGCATGTAAATGAGGCCCCGTGGTGAATAAGTTTCGATTCAAGATAAGGGACGCATTATATATATATATTTATTTTTTAATCTCAATTTTAATTAAATTCCAGGCGAACCAGAAATTCCATTCTTGTCAACATGAAGAATGTGAAATCATGTCAGATCGCCAAACACTAATTTAATATTTTTTTCTCTGAGTGAAAATAACAAAGTGTCTCGTATATCTATTTGTAGCATGCTGAAATTATAAATGAGAGTTATAAAAAAAAAATAAATAAATAAAAAAAAAAAAATAAATAAAAAAAAAAAAATGCATGATTTTTTAAAGTTATTATTTTTATTTTAGAAATGTAAATTATATAATTATTATAAATTTCTCTTCATAAAAATTATCTGGTTTTCCTTTCGCGCAAGAGCTACAATAATAAGTTCCTTTTTAAAAATATGTGTACATATGTTAATGGAAACAATAATGAAGATAATTTTTAAATATTTAACAAAAATAATAGCCTTTCAATCTTATACCAAAATGACTTGTTTTTAAAAATTAAAATTATTTTTTTTCTTCACTTGTTTAAAAGAAACCGGTCCATGTTTGTGTTTCAAAGACACAATACATAACATGTTTAAAGACAAGTATTTATAGATTCGGGGGAAGGAATCCACTTCTAAGCCGAAAATCCGATACTCGGCTACGCGCAGGGTGCGGAAAGATACTTCCTTACCGAGGAAGATTTTGTAGGCCAATTAATACGCAGAAATTAGTAGAAATATAGAAATTAGATTATAGAAATAGAAGAATTAGATAATAGAAATATATAATATTAGAAATATAACTATTAGATATACGGTTTAAAATGGATTCGAGTACTATAAACATCCATGGCATCATCGGGATTCGAACCCGAAAACTGTAGCATCGAGTGCCAGTCATTCGGCCATCAGGCACCATACGATATATATACATATAATTTAAAAAAATAATTATATAATTGAAATATAGAATTCTAAATTTGGATAAATAAAATAAAATCATTCGATTAGTTCGGATAAATAAAATTTAAATTTAACTATCAAATTCTATCGGTCCCTTTAGATTTTTTTTTTTTTTTTTTTTTTTTTTTTTTGTAGTTTAAAAGGATTCTAAGTCATCGTATTATCAATGTGTCATGGTAGAAATAATAAGAACAGAATTATTACAAAAATTACTGAAACCCCAGCTACATTTCGCCCGTATCCCATCTTCCTCTACCCACATTACGATGTAACCGTCAAAGATTTCATTTCCTTTGAAAGCCCAGATAACTCTTTTCCTCAACCTTTTGAAAGATATCCGTCTGCTCGTCTTCATCAACCGAGGTTATTCAACCCGCGTGAGGAATTATCATTGCAAATTCGCTCTCTCGAGAGACGGTTTTGTGTGCTCTTACCGTTGAAATTTATCTGAGGTACGCACACTGCCGAAACAATCCTGCAGCTTATTTGACAAAAATACAAAGCAGGGCATTCTCACGAGATAACTCAAAGTTTCTCAGATAAAACGCGAGATTTTGCCTAAAAGGATATTTACATTCTGATCCAAGAGATGCAAGTGCTTTCCATATTAGACAGTTCTTCATAGGGTGCTGCGTTTTGTAGTATGAAGGTAAGGTCTGTTAGTTTGCATTATGTGTGGCAGCGATATTTATTAGATTACCTTATCTTGCAGAAACAAGAGCGATCTAGTGAATAGAGCTTTGGATTTTCGAACAATTAGAGCTTCGTTCGAAACCAGACAAGGCAGAAATATTTCGCGTTCAAGTACCATTCTCCACGAGGAGATTAAGATGTCCCCATTTTAAAAATGCGATAGTATAACGTGGAACATAATATAGCAGGCCCTTTTTTTGTGCTGTAACGCCATGCTGCCATTATAATAACGAATTACACTAGGTCAAAGTGCTTAGCATTCGAAAACGACATATTATGTTGTTGTCTCTAATCCCACTTAGTAGACATCTAGACCAAGCCTACGAATCCGTATGGACTCATGGAAGGGGAGAAATGATAACAGCTTTAGTTGTGATGGAGCCCCGTTGGTAGAAGTCTGACTTGGCTCCATGACGCGCTACAGTCATATGAGACCGCTAATACACCACACCACACCACATCACATCACTGCAGCCAGTGCTGAGGTAGAGTTGAATTGCCTCTTTACAGTTTAGGAATGATGTGGGTGAGAAAAAGTTTGATTGGGCTCTGTGACGCTCTACGATCATGTGAGACCGGGACTTACGGCTTAAAGTGAATTCCAAACCCTTATAAACATCCATGCCAATGCTAGGACTCAAACCCGAAACCTGTGGTACCTAGCGCCAGAGTGTTAGTCACTCGGCCATTCAGGCCCACACATATTATACGATTAAAATAATCATTCTTCACATTGCCTTAACTGCTTTTGTTTTCTTATGTTTTGGGTTATACTTTTCTTTCTTGATGCAGCGACTGTTAGTGGTCCTTGTGTGGGTCCGGGTTAGAATAGCCCCACTGTAGCCCATGCACGTCGTAAAAGGCAACTAAAATGGGTACCCAGAGTCGGGAGTATAACCGGGTGGGGTAAAGTAAAACATCTTCCTTTGGGTGTTTCATGTCTTTGTGCCTCATGTTCAAGGACAAAAAGAATCTATATTTTTTGCCCTTTATCAAGACTTGTCTTCTTAAGACACACGTATTCATGGACTTGCTCTAGATGCTGCTGTCGACCAAGTGGGATAAGAAACAGCACTGTTAGTGCAATGAAGTTTTATTTATGATACATAGATGAGCCTCGTGTACCATTTATGTAACGCATGAACCACTGACGGGGGGGATAAAGGAAGGACATTGCTTTCTGGGAGAACTTTTAGGGGTAATTACTTCGAAATTTATTGCATGAGAGACGACTGAAAAAGCTAGATCCAACTGTTTGATTGTCCATACGAAATAATTACGTCAGTCTAAATCACCGTCGAGTCTCCCCCGTTTGTGAAAGCAGTAAGCTGCAATGAATTTCACTAGTGATTCGAACCACTAGTGACTACTAGTGTAGTCACTCGGCCATCAAGCCCTTTAGTTGAATTATAATTACTTTAAACAGCACGTCTAAATACATGCTACCTTATTATATGATATCTATCTATAAAGATATGTCATCGTTTGCAAACGTGATGAGGTAAAATTTATCTCTATAGCATACAACTAAAGCATTGTCTTACAAGAGATTTACAAACTTTTTTTTTTTATGGTTATAATCGGATTAATTTTCTACAAAGCTTTTTTTCAAACTCAAAATAAGGATAAAAAAAAAAAAGGTAACATTTCACTAAAGCTTCAACTTTTTCTGTTACAAAATTTTAAACATTTTTTTCTCTATTAGTTTATTAACTAAATACAGAAAATTTTAGAAAAAGAAAAACCTATTGTTAATTTTTTTTTATCACATTTATTCATTTATCATCATATCTACAAGATTTTTATAAAGTTGAAAAAAAAAAAAAAAGTTTCAATACACAGAAAAAAAATGCGATTTTTCAGAGATTTCTTTTTATGTTTAAATATTTAAAACCACTAGCAACAAGTTAATGTTATATTAATGATAGTTCTTATAAAAACATCGAATCTGAGTTGAATTCTCTTTAATTTAGTGAAAAAAAACGGCCTATATTTTTACTTACAAGAAAAGTTTAAAGTTACACGTAAAGTTTTATTCATTTACAGTTCTTCCACTTTTTCTACTTTGTTCATTAGTAATGGAAAGAAATTAAATATAATGAGGAGTTAAAAAGTTTCATGTATAGTACATTGAAAATCAATAAGCATTAAAATTTTTGTACCATTTTATTTTTGTAATTTTTCCAACCATCAATTTTTTTATTGAATAATCTTTCTTTTGAAACCTAAAAAAAAAATGTAGTCATAAATGAAAACAAAAGGGCAACTCGTTGTTCAAAAAAGAAACTATTTTGCTAGTTTCAGGTACGGGGATTATTTATATATAACGTTTTGAGTTTTCGAATCCATTAGGTTATGTCTGAAAACAGAAAAAGTCAAATAAAAAGCTCCGTGTTTCCTTCGTGAAATGGAATGGTAAATCTGCAGGCTAGAATGTTCTTTTGTTAGACAGAAATTCCCTTAAATTGGCCCTTTGACAGTATTCGTTTAAAATTGTGGTATCAAAATATAGGTGTAATATAGAGCATCTATGGAAAACGCTGCATCTACTGCAGTTCTATTGAAAAATTAGTCAAAATACCTGGCATTTCAAAGCACGAACATTGATTTATTTTTAATATTTTTCATTGTGTAAAAAAATAAATAAATAAAGTGTATAAAGGATTGTAACCATGCTTCTTCCTACACACTGGGAAGAGCGCCCCTTGTGGGATTCAGAAGAAATGATCAGTGACCTCGAGACTCTCACCTGAAAAGAAGTACAGTGCAACCATGCGCTCCCGCTAAGAACGGATTAGTTGAATTACAGTCTCTCACTCCGAAAGTAAGTATATTAATCGCAACTCTGCGTATTAGTTACAAAATGCATTACAGCTACAAAATACTTTGACTGTGTAACCATTCTTCCTCCCCCCCCCTGTAGTGTTCAGGAGAAACGGTCAGTCAGCCTGCAGACTCTCACTCACGGAGGAAATATTTTTCGCGTCCCCTGCGCGTATGGGGTTTCGGATTTTTGGCTTAGCAAAGTAGCAAAGAGATTGTGAGATCTACTGTGACAATACCGCTGGGAGAAACGTTTAAGTTGGTTACAATACCACTCACTTAATATATTTACAATCGTAACCTGAGCATTAATTAGCCTACAGATATTTCGAGCAATCCTACAATCCGAGTAGTCGAGTTTCGTTTTTTTTTTTTCTTTTTTCCCCGACTGAAAAGTGGAATCTTTCCACGAATATAGAATTATCTGTCTTTAAATGTGTAAAATATTGTATGTCTCCAATTGTATGTGTGTTCTTTAGCGCGTGTAAATAAAGATGTGAGTTCTCAAATCTGTGCCCCAAGTATCTCAACCAATACACCCAGTTATAATCTGATTGTCCACCTGCACACTACAATCTGGCGTCCTAACGTGTTTGACGTACCTACACCAGTACGGAATAAAAAAGAAAACTCTCTAGATACAAGACCTATAATTTAAAATTATTGTTAGATCAAAATAAAATAAAACATTTCATTTTTATTATTTTCCTGACTTAAAAATTTTTTTAAAGAATATTCTTACGTTTTAAATTGAAAATCGTTTTAAATTAAACTAAAAAAAGAGTAAAATTATCAAACAAATTGAAATTGTTATGTTTAATTCATAATTTTTATCATTTAAATAATTAAAAAAAACAACAACAACTTTCCTCGTAAATGTTATTCTCTTTAAAGGAAGATTATTTTTATTTTATTCTTGACTTTTGACGAAAATATTTACTTAAAACAGATAATGAAGATTTCTTTTTATCAAAATTCAGTTATCTTAAACATAAAAGTTAGTAGATTTAATAGAAAAATCAATAAATGTTTAAAATAAATTTTCAAAGAATCACATTATTTTCCATGCAATCCAATAATATTTAAATACATAGTTTTATTTTTCAGTAAACAATATTCAATACAACGAAAATACTTTTGTGATTCAATTCTTTTTTATATATATATATATATATATTTTGATTAAATGCTTAAATAAATGTTGTCTTACAGCCTTAAAATTCAAAACAAAGTATTTGTTATTTGTTCATCATTCAAAACGGAAGCACGAATTTATACTTTGATGCAAAAATAAAACTGTCTTCATAATAACTTTCCTTTTTTGACATTTAAACAGACAGGGCAAACAAATAACTTTATTTTTTTTTATATTCCTTCTTATATATATATTTTTTAATAATTCCATAAATTTCAACCCCTTTTTATACATTTCTGTATTCACACACACTATTTATTACTAGCGATGGATAAATCTTTCCAACAAAAAAAATAAATAAATAAACAAATAAAAAAAAAAAATTCATATACAGTCTTGACACAATTCATTTCTTTCTTGAAATAGAAACTCTTAAACTTTGCGAAAAAAGAAGAAAAAAAGAAGCAAGAAAATATAAAATATGAAAAAGAAATTTTTTATTTTTTGCTCTTTTTCTTTCTAGTTTCCTTAGCAGCACTAATACATACACGCACACACACACAATAAGTATAAGATTTTCTTTTTCTTTTAGGATAGGGTGTGAGAAAGAAGAAAAAAAAAAAGAAAAAAAGAAAAACAAAAGTAAAAAGAAAAACAAAAAACCGCATCAGAAGAGCAAAGAAATCGCAATCCAATATCGCCAAAAATCTCGACCCTGATACTTCTATGCGAGGAAAGTTTTCTTTTTCTTGTTAAATTTTCATTTGGCTACAGCGTTCCTCCTTCTTTTGCCTTCTTTGTATTTGTCCCTGTATACATTGCGGATCGCCCTGCACATAAGTATTCATTTGATCCGCCTTTACCCAGTATCGATACTTCTTCCCTTTCTTTTGCATCGTGAAAATCGATATCAATTCCATCGATATTGGTTTGCTGTTTCCCCCTCTTTTGTTTACTTGGTATTTCCATAGATAGAAGGCAGCAGGCTTCCTTTGTTCCCCTTCGCGGGGAAGTACATCCATGTTAGGGTATTGTTTTAAAACTCTGCAGTACTTCTTCCTCCACCCTTAAAATTGAATTCTAAGAGGTGTTCATTGCTTGGCAACGACGCTGTTCTGGAAAGTATTCCATTCCAATCCCTGGTTTGAAAATTTCGAACAGTAGGAATCCCTGGATTGGATAAATGTGTGCCAGCGTTCTTTTTGTTGCAGAATTCTAACCAAATTTTGATGTGACTCGCTTTTGAGATGTAACATTGCATTGTATTCTAAGTATATATTTTGGAAAGAGTCATAGATGATAAGTTATAGGAGTTTATCATTGTTAAATAAATGAATTTTAATCAAAAAGAAAGGAGTTATAATATGTGAATATGAAATCTTTGCATGCTTTTACAGTGGTGTTAATTCTTCATATCGTCACTGGCGTAAGTAGAAGTGGAGAAGTTGCTTTTGATAATAGAGAAATTTTTCATGTGGAGTCGAAAGAGGATGAGATTGGATTTTCTTGTGTGGAGTTCTAAATTTCCATGGGACATGTTGAGTTAGCAGTTGGATATGTTATTTTTACATTCGTGGCGATTTCAGAGATAGGTTGATCGGATAGTTTGTCTAAGAGAAGAAGTTGGTAAACTGGAGCAGATAAGGTGGAAGTTATTGATGTCGTAATTTAAGGCTGTACTACTGTCATTGTCAGATTATCATTGGTAAATAAATGTATATTTTTAATTCTTATATGGGAAATTAATTGAATATATTGTGATATGTGAAATTAATTATAATTTTTTGCCTGCTTTCGCAATTATATTAATTCCTTATATCGTAAGGGTGTAGGTAGCAGTTAAAATTTCGCTTTTACTGCTTTGGAATTTTTCCATTTAATAATCAAGAAGTTCTCCGTGTGGAGTCGAAAAAGGGATGCGATTGGATTTTCTTGTGTAGAGTTTTCGATTTCCATGGAAAATGCTGAGTTAGCAGTAACTTGAGTTATTGGATCAGAGACGTTATTGTTTACATTACAAAATTTTTCACGCTTTTACAGTAAATTATTATAACAAGTGTAGGTAGCAGTGAAGATTTCGCTTTTGCTTCTTCGGATTGTTCCATAACAGAGAAGTTCCTTCCATGTGGAGTAGAAAGTGGATGAGATTGAATTTTCCCATGGGGAGTTCTCGATTTCCATGGAGCATGTTGACTTAGCAGTAGCTGAGAATGACGGGATTAGAGGTGTTATAGTTTACATTTGTGGCGATTTCAGTGATAGGTTGATCGTTAGTTTTCTAGGTTTGGTTTGGTTTATCGCTCTACGCTCATCTTGTGCACATGAGGGCTAAACAGAGCGGGAACTACAGTTTAAAGTGGATTCCAACCCCTAACAAATATCCACGCCCCCACCAGGATTCGAACCTAGTGCTTGTGGTACCAAAGACCAGAGTTTGTCAAAGGGCAGTCAATTGGCCACCAGGCTGCAGTTTTTCTAGAGCAGAAGTTGGTGCACTGGAGGAGATTAGTTGGAAGTTATTGATGTCATAGTTCATGATAGTACTATTGCCATTGTAAGGTTATCATTGTTAAATAAATGAATACATTTGCAGTGGTGTTAATCATATGGTAACGGGTATAGGTAGCAGTGGAGATTTTGTTTTTGCTACTTTGATTTTTCCATAATAGAGAAATTCCTTCCATGTGGAGTCGAAGGTAGATGATAAAAAATGAAATAAAAATGTCTTTGCTTTCACCAGACGATCTTTTAATACAGGTTTATATTATTTAATTGTTTAATTTTATAATTAGCTCGTGAAAGAAAATATGTATAAAGCTTGTCAAAGAAATTGAAAAAGCTCGTGAAAAAAATATGTATAAATCTTGTCAAAAAATTTTAAAAACGCTCGTGAAAGGAATTTTAAAAACGATCATGAAAGAAATTTTTTAAAAAGTTGAAAGTGATCAAGGAAACCACGTGCCCTAACTCCTCAAAGGAATTAAACTAACTCAAAAACTAATAAATTAATTAACAAAGAACAAACTAACTCCCTTGGCTCTACAATCCATGATGGGCCAAGTCCGTCTGCTTGCAAATTCTGAGGTAGGAGATGCTTTCTTTTTTTTTTTTTTACGGGGGTTATCAGACCTACACCCAACAGTCATATTAGATCGGGAGTTGCGGCTTAAAGTGGATTCCGAACCTCTACAAACATCCACGGGCACCGCCGGGACTCGTACCCGAAGCCTGTAACACCGAGAACTAGACACTCGGCTAAATTACCTCCAAAATAATACCCGTATATTTTATGGGTAAAATTCCCAATTCTACGTACAGCATCTGTGGGATTCTCATCCTTCTCTTAAAAACCTAACAAAGGGATTTTCCGGTCTAAAGATTTATCATGCTCCTCCCGGGTATAAACACATTTGTTTTGTTTGTCTCTTGAAAGAGATGTCAAGCACTTGTTTAGATGCCAAATAAAAGTCAGCGCTCTATACAATGGATACTCCGGCCATAACCAAAATATTACAAATATAATGATTCATTTCAATTAAATTGTAATTAAACCAACAAATTACAAGAATTATAATATGAAGGAACTAAATTCTATAACTGTTATATCTCCTTCAATGAAAAATTAAAAAGATTCTTACGCGACTTAACTTTTTTATATTCTCGCATCAGTGGTTTAGAATTACAAAATATGACAGATTGCAAACTGTTCAATGTTATATCCCCTGATTAAGGCATACAGTTTCGTCTACATCATTTCAGAGCGCGATTTTTTATATAGCGCCTTGCTTTTATCAGAAACAAGTTGTTACACATGCCGTGACGTTCAAAGAGAATTAATGTAACATGAAACAGACCGTCTGAGTTTAAAATAAAACAAAAGTTATGATTGGAAAAATAACTTACGACTCTTACTTTTATATAGAAACATAGTCAGTACCATTAAAATTTTATGCAGTACAGCCGTAATTTAAATATTAATGACTTTGAATAAATTCACAACTATCAAGTTCTATTAGCATCAGTGTCATTATAAAATAGGATAATTTATTCATTTCTAATTTATTTACATTTTTATTCAAATATCTATTTAAAAAGAAAAATAATTTATTTCTGAACTTATTCAAATGAAGGATTTAATAAAAACTTTCAAATGCTAGTTATTTTTTTTCGAACGGTAAATTTTTCTACGTCTGTGAAGAGATGATATTTATTTAATTTTCAACGCAACAATTCTGAGTTTGTTTCCCAACTATTTTATGAATTTAAATTCTTATACTTCGAACTGTAATGCTTCTCAAAATAAGCTATTTCCAGTCAATAAAATATTCACTAAATTTATTGAATAGCGATATTCCAATAGTTTAGTTTTTTGAATGGAAAAACAAATGTGATACACAAAAAAAAGAATGTTTATACTTGAAGAGAATCCATGGGAATTAAATTAAATGTATATTTTGAAATAAAATTAAAAAAGAAATTCAATGAAAGCACTTAGTCTTCAAATAATATTGCTAGAAAATTATCTGAATTTATATAATATTTGGATAGGATAATAGATATTTCATTGACAATGAACTTCATGCTTGTTTATTTCAACATCAATAACAGGGAATCATATATGTTAATAACTAAATATTCTATAGTATAAAATACATATGATAATATTTTTTAACTTTATTATGTGTGTTTAACTGATCAAATACTGTGAAATTTTTAATCTTAAATTCAAATTAGGGATAAAAGTTAACAATGTATATTTTTCAAAAAATTTAGAACACATAGCTGATTTCAGCAATGCCCTCCGAAGTTCGGTTGACAGGGGAGGGGGTGACGGGCTGCAATTCGTCGGCCAAGCATATCCCACACATGCTCTATTGGATTCAAGTCCGGTGAGTATGCTGGCCAATCCATACGGGTGATATCCTCCAAATGAAGGCATTCGTCTGCAATGTTTGCACGGTGAGGACGGGGCGTTGTCATCCATAAACATAAATTCAGCACCCATGGCGCCCCGAAACAAACGTACATGTTGTTCCAGAATGACATCCCGATAGATGTGGCCTGTCATCGTTACATTCTGAACATGCAGGTCAGTTCTGGAACCAAGAATAATTCCTCCCCCAAACGAGTCATCCTGCACCACCGTAACGGTGTCGTTCAATGGTGTTCTCTTGGTGGTAACGGGTATCTGGCGCTCTCCATATGAAAGTCCGGCGAGAATCAGACTGCAAACTAAATCTGCACTCGTCGGAAAACATCACACAAGACCACTGTTGCGGTGTCCACAATGCATGCTTCTACGCCAGGTTAATCGCAGGCGACAGTGAGTTGCGGTAAGTGGAACACATCTGACAAAAGGCGAGCATATAGACCAATGTGCCCCAAGCGTCTGTACACGGTCTGCCCTTGAAACCGTCGTACCGGTAGCTGAAGAGAGCTGACGAGACAGGTCTGATGCTGTGCTCCTCTGTTTCTTTTGGCAGTAACTGCTAAATACCGGTCCTCATTCGGCGTTGTAACTCGGGGGCGACCTGTGCTGTAACATCTACTCACATTACCATCATCTTGGAATTTTTGCCAAAGCCTGGAGATGACACTCTGGGCGATTCCAAGTTCCCTCGGATACTACCAGCTGGGTACATCCACATTCCAGTCGTCCAATAATTCTACCACGTAAAAATCATCCAAATGCTTCCTTTGTTGTGCCACAACAATGGCTATTGCACTGAAAGGCTTTTTAAAGCGCTTGTGAACAATTTTACTTCTTTGCCGCCATTCCTTATATACCCCTTTCTTACACTCTCGTCATTGTGGCGTACTATCCGCGCCATCTGGTGGTTTCCTGTAATTTGCATATTCTTCTTCAAGATGTGTGTGGTAATTCTGCAGGTGAAATTTTTATTTTAGGAGTTCAATTTCTGTGTGATTCTGAATTATCTTTAATTTATGGACATGAGTGTATATTGGATTGTCAAGGATGAAATGGCGGGGACAATTATCTAGCGTTCTGTTCTTTGATGCTTCAGGTTCGAATCTTAGCGGCGGCAGGACGTTTGTTAGTGGTTTGGAATCCACTTTAAACTTTAGGTCCCGGTCTAATTAGCCTAATGTCTGCATGTAAAATAACCGTAGAACGGCAAACTAAATCTCTATTGGATTGGCGAAGATTGAAATTCGCAGTTAATAATATTGCAAACTTTAACAGCTTATTATTTGACATTGGCTTAATATTTTACATCTGTGGTTTTTTTCTTTGTTGTTGTTGTTGTTGTCTAGTTACACATCTCGCCTGTTTAAAGAAATCAATATAAAAAAATTTTAAAAATTTGTGAAAATTGATTTTGTTG
>BPLR01014043.1:0-49620 GCA_021605095.1 Caerostris extrusa
TGATGTTTGAGATGTGTATATATCCTGTAGATCAGAACATATGATTTTTATCCAGAAAATCCCTCCCAGGAACGGAAAAGCTAAGTGAGGGCGCGAATGAAACGTGGTATCCGCGTAAAAAAAAAAAAAAAAAAAAAAAAAAATACTAATGAATTGATGCAATTGTGATTTTCACTGACAATAGTTTGTAGTTAGCTTGTATATGCTCTCAGAGCGCGTACTCGGCGACTGGTCTAGGAAATTATATATAATGGCAGAAAAAAGAATTAAACGGTTTTTGGCCCTTGGTACTTACTGGGTAAACAGTATGGCCCTAAGTCTGGAAAGTTTGAGACCTGCACTAGACCATTCGGTAACTTGCCATTTTCAGCAAAACAAAAAAAAGGACTGATAATAACTATCGATTTGATGAGGAATGTTTTTAGGAAATATTTTTAATGGTATAAATGAATTAGAGGACAAATTTAAAAATTTATCCTACTTCTGCCGGACTCGATGAAGCCTACGTTTAGGCAGCAGTCTTAAAAGATAATTAATCTTTAATCTTCCTTTTCACCATTATCTTTCATACACTATAGAATCAGGTCTTTTTAGAAAAACAGCTCAAAAATAATTTATTATGTACTCGAATTTTGTTTGATGGAACTTTACTTGATTTATGTTCATGTGAGAGGTGGAACCTGATGGCCAGTGGCTGTAGCGCGCTCTGGATCTCTGAGCACACAGGTATCGGGTTCAAATCCCGGCGTTGCCATGGATTGTAGTGGTTCAGATCCACTTTAAACTTTGTAGGTCCCGGTCTTTAAAGGAGCGTTGCGGGAGCATTGTTACTCCGCGTCCGTGTCTTCAAGTTACCACGATGGAGTGCAAAGTGGGTAACATCAGTTGCAGCCTTATGGCATAAAACGATCACGGTCTATTTGCCAGCTGCATTAGGAAAAAAGAAAAAAATTCATATAGTAGTATCATTAGTTTGTGTGGAAAAAGGAGTTCCAAATGTTAACAATAAATAAATCTTAATGCTGCAAAATATTTTATGACAGTAAACAAGAAATGTTTAGCTGATTTTTTGAATTTTATTTTAAATGAAATATTTTCTTGTAATATTTTACAAACGGATTGTTCGGTACTTTTATATCGACAATATTAAAATGGCCATTTTGATGCATTTTTTCTCAGAAAAAGAAAAAAAATTAAATATACATTTTATATTATACTAAAATATACTTTTACTGAAATATTTTTTTTTTTTTAATTCTGTACACAGAAGCAATTAGAAAATTATTTATAAATTCCATTTTTATAATTAAATTTTTTATAAAATAAATAATTTCAAAAATATTACTAAAAGCTCATTTTAATATTACCCACAGAAGAATTAAACATTCAAATTGAATACTTTTTGTAGAAAAAGTGCATATCAATGTTTTGAGAAGATTGCATTAAAAATAGAAATTAAATTTGCTGTCAAAACATTCTAATTTCATATTAAAGATTTATTTTTAAGTATGCTGCCCTATTCTCTATTCCCTTTGTCTTTCTACTATTATTTAGAAAATGCAGGTGATTATGATTAAAGTCCCACTTTCAAAATACTGTAAAAAGAGTGACTCACAATGAGTTCAAATATACTGATACTTGAAGATACTTTAAAACGATGCGATATCAAAAAGTTCCAAAGTGTATTAATAGATGGCGCTGTAAGCGGCATACGGAAAGTGAATTCGGCTGCCAGTGATATTTTGAATCGAAATAGCGTATTTGGCATGAGTTGCACATTAAATCAACTGTAGTGTTTAATGTGCTTGTTTGTTTCGGGTTTTTTTGACGGAAAAAAGGACTTTATAAGTCATTTAACAGTTGTGACTCTATTAGTGGAAAGCCCATGCACCACGGGAAGGTCATGCATTGTCAAAATCGATGGAAAGTTTTTTTTTTTGGATTATTTTTGATGCCATACCGTGACTCACAATGAGTTCAAATATACTGATACTTGAAGATACTTAAACGATGCGATATCAAAAAGTTCCAAAGTGTATTAATAGATGGCGCTGTAAGCGGCATAAAGAAAGTGAATTCGGCTGCCAGTGATATTTTGAATCGAAATAGCGTATTTTGGCATGAGTTGCACATTAAATCAACTGTAGTGTTTAATGTGCTTGTTTGTTTCGGGTTTTTTTTTTGACGGAAAAAGGACTTTATAAGTCATTTAACAGTTGTGACTCTATTAGTGGAAAGCCCCATGCACCACGGGAAGGTCAGCAACAAAATCGATGGAAAGTTTTTTTTGGATTATTTTTTTGATGCCATACCGTTTCCTCCTTCTTCAAAAATCTTCAGTTCAAATTTGAACTCATTGTGACGAGTGGTCCTTTTTTTTACAGCATTTTGAGGGCTTTTAGTTATAATCACCCTGTATATGCTATATATATGCTCTTAAAAATAGCTTTTCATTGAGGAATTTGTAAGTAAAGATTATTAGATATCCCTGTCTCTATGTTGAAAGCTATTCTGTTTTTTTGATCTAAAAATTAGTTCTTTCATGACTTTTTTTTTTTTTTTTTTTTTTTTTTTTTTTTTTTGCATTAAAAAATCAGATGTATTTATGCATTCCAAATATAAGATTATTAATTAAAGTTAAATTTATTTTTTGATGTGAGAAACCATATTATGGTATAAACATAATTTTATTTTGAATATGACTGTTACCGTGGTAAACACTTTTGTAAGCAAATTTGTGTAACAAGTTACGTAAAATTGACTTATGAATTACATAGAAAGAGTGTTTTGATGTTTTCATATTTATCTCTTGTTTTAATTTTGGCCAATGTTTAGAAAATTATCCAAAATAGTGGATGCGATCGGCCAAATGTCTACTGTTTTCCATTTGTTAAATCATAATTTTAATGTACTTTTAATTAGAAATGTTTTTAAAAAATCTTTAGAAATATGTTAAATTAGAGGTAATTTCATCAAACAAAAACTTAATTTAAATTAAAAAAATTTTTAAAAATCAGTTTCGAGATCAAATTGATTTTTCACCCTATAAATTTAAAATTTTTAAAAAGAAATAAAAAACTAAATCCTAATTATAGTATTTGCCTTCCTCCTGGGCATGTAGTAACATGTCCAACTAGCGTGAAGTCGAGGTCATTTGCACACGAGGTTCAGACCCACCAGTGTATAGAACCTCTAGCAAAGATGTCACGACAAAATGTGAAGCCTGTAAAGTGTCTTGTTTATATTGTCAGTTTGTCTGGTGGGAGCTTTCGGGGTTTTCTCCTCTACGACACGCTAATGAGGTACAATTACCGCTATAACTCCTTCCCTCATTAACCTATAGGAGCTGTTTGTTGCACATTTAGGGGTAACTAACCTGCATTTGAGTAATAGTTACCCATAAAAGTATGAGAAAAAAAAAATTGCAAAAATTTCGAAAAGTTGACAGTCGATTCAAGACGTTTACTAACGTTATCAAAAGTCGCCATCGAATCTCCTCGTTTTAGATAAACATATTGAAATTCGGTTCTTCATCATCAAAGAAATGAGAAACATTTAGCTCAAGTTTTCACATTTTTTAAACCCCAGGTATGGTTTATTTGTCTCTCTACGGTCATTTTGTTTTTTTTACAAATATCCATTCCATCGCCAGGTTTCGAACCTGCAGCACCAAAGGTTAGAGCACTAGCCAATTGTCCATCAGGCTGCAGACCACTGGTAACCTAAATGTCGTTTTTAAAAATCCATTGTTGGTTTACAAGTATATAGTTGAGTTGGTAATATTTGAGTGTGAAAAAAGATTTATAGTTCACAATTTGAAATTTAATTTTTTTCTCGAACTTCTCAAAGAATATCGAATCGTAGTAATGCTGTTGCCTTTTTATTTTTCAGTTATTTTTATGTAACATAGTTTTGATTTGAAATAAAATAAAATACTTTAGTTCAAATAACATAACTTATTATTATTTTTAATGAATTTCGCTGTTTTTTATACCATTGTTGTATTATTTCTTGCTTTAGTTTTTTATAAAAATAACTACATATTTTAAAATAATATACATCTATATATTTCTTTATTTGTCGTTTTTACCACAGAATCCTACAGAAGTTCTAAAATTGTTCAATAGATGTCAGCAGGAGTACCGTTTCGAATATCAAAGTTTCTTTCACCGGGAGAGCGAAAATCTTTTTTTCTTCTCTGAACTGATAAGAAATGCATTCAAAGTTTAGCAATCAACTTTTCATTTCTGCATATTTATTGATTGAATTTACGTCAAAATCTTTTATATAATCAGTAAATCACTTTTTTTTTTGTTTTTTTTTTTTAATTTCCTGTCATTTACATATTGATAGCCAAAAATGTATACAGCAATCTAATTCAAAACTGAAGTTTTCAATATCATTGAAATAATGTTTTGCACAAAAACATTATTTCAATGATAAATATATAATGAGTAAAATATTTAATGAATAAAAATTTTCAAATTTGCTAGTAGTTAATGAATAATTTTGCAAGTAGTTATTGAATAAAATATTTCTATGTACAAATCTTTCTTGAATACAACATGTCTATACACAAATTGTTTGTTTGTGTATTTCTTGTGAGAAAAATCAGCCTGGTGGCCAATTGACCAGCGCTCTGGTCTTTTGGTACCACTAGGTATTTTCAACGGTTAGAAACCTGGCGGTGGCATGGTTTTCTGAAAGTGGTTCGGAATCCACGTTAAACTGTATGTCCGGTTTAATTAGTCTAAACTGTGCGAAAAAATGAAGTAGAGCGACAAAAAAAATCTTCAATTATAATGCAACATCACATTTCGTAAATGTGACTTAGAATGGTAATGTCTACGGCATTCTCTGTATTTCCAACACATTTTCTCGAACTATTATCACGTGTTCTATATGATCTGGGATGCTAATAAGCCTGGGTCGAAATCAGAATAGAAAAGGCCTAGTTTTCTTTCTTCTGAGCTGGGCATTTTCATCATATGCCTAGTTTACTTTAAAATACAACTCATGCTATAAATTTTCTGAAAGATTTTAAGAAGAACAATTGAAATAAGAAAAATGAACTAGGTTTAATATTAACGAAATCTGCTGTGAAAATTTGAATATTATAGAAATATTTTACAAGACGTTTTCTATTTACTATGACTAAAAGCTCAGATCTTCTGTCAGTAACGTGTTATTCAAAAACAATATCGTTATCTAAGTAATTTTTTTTTATGATATCATTTATCTCTGAAGGAAAAGTTCGATTTTAAAATTTGCGCAAAGCAAAGCAGATGGCTGTTATTAAACAATACATCGAAATGTGCAAGCCTTTTTTTGATCACTATATTTGTGACTAATTTTTTATACAACGTTGAAAAACTGTACAGATGTCTTCATGGTGTGATATTTGTGCTAATATTTATATTATTAATATCTATACCAATATCTGTAAGACGGTTTATATCTTAATATCGATGTTTTGATATGTTCTAAGTATCTCTAAAATAAACGATGCATCTGTACAAAGAAAATTCATTTATGATTATACTTTTATTATACAATACTACATATTGAAATTTTCTATAAAAATGACTCTTGGCTCAGAACCTTTCCGTTTTCTTGATATGGGGCCTGATGGTTCAATGCTGGCGGCATTGTTGCCAGTCAGGTTTCGGGTTCAGTAAACGAAGAGACTTGATGGCCATCGATGTTCAGCAGTGAGTTCGGTCTACCTGATAAACCGTTCCTCCCAGCAACTCAAATGACCGTAAGTTATGTAGGGGTAAAGTTCCTGCGTCCGTAGCATATCTTCCATCTACAGTGACCCTGGGAGTGTTAAAGTCAAACTTCAGCGTTCGTCGGTGTGACCCACAGCAGATATGCCTTCTTCATCCAGGTAGTTTACTATTTGGCTGCTTGCACGGTACAATGGTCAACACAACACCAGTCCTCATGTAATTAAAAAAAAAAGATGTCTTGATATATGGTGATATACTAGCCTTCTATTTAAAGTAAGACATCTATAAGAAAAAGTTATCGGCATGAACTCTGCATGGTTTATTTTGGTGTGTTCTAAAGTATAAGCAAAATAAATAATGGAGCAATAAAGAAAATCCATTATTATTATTATTAATATAATTACCAAACTTCATTTACAAATTATACAATTGTACTGATCATTTCGTTGGGGGAAAAAAAAAAAAAAAAAATACTGACGTTAATTAAATTTTTTATTTTTGAGATCATAAAATCTGATGTAAATTGAATTAACAAATTATTCTTATGAATAACTCAAAAAAATTTTTTTTTCGTATCTTACTTATCAAATATTTTTTTGGACACATTATCAAATATTTCAAATATTTCTTTAAAAATAACATCATTTTTTTGTTTCAAATATGTCTAGTTTAATATTTTGGTGATTTTTTTATTCCTTTTTTTATTTTTATTTTATTATTCAATTTTATTTTTTAAAAAAAAAGTATTAAAATATCTATATATAGTATAAACGACATTTCATCCGATTATATTCTACTGAACAAATCAAATTCGCTCAAAAACTGATCAAGAAAATTTCGATCAAGAATTATCCATTATTAGTTTTATTTTTTGGTGCCTAAGTTTTACAGGCTTTTTAAGGTTTGTTTTTCAAATTTAATTTTTCCATAAAAATACCATCGAAATTCCATCGCCATTTTGGAACTTTTTTTTTTACAAAAAATAGCAACTGTCAAAAAACATCCTTTCCTTTTGGCAACTTCCAACTCGAGATAGAATTTATAGCGAACATTATACTACACAGAAAACAGTAGCGATATCCCTGCAAACTTCCCGCTAGCAAATGTATAAGTTTGTGTGTTTTAGAATAATTCCCACAATGTGTTCGACTTGAAGATGCTAAATATAGTCCGCCAAACGGTAGCGGAGATAACGTTTTAGGCGAGAAAATCTGAAGTCTTTGCTTTTCAACGCATCGCCAATGAAGCAGCTGTTATATGTAAGAGATGCAGCTTCTAATAGAATTCGCCAAACATGTGAAAACATGGGCCGGCAGAATACCAGTGGGTAAAAGGTCCGAAAAACACTTTTTATTTTTATTTTATTTTTGGTTTGATGCACAGATGTATGTTTTGATTTCCTTTTCGAGAACTGCTTAATCGGAAAGGGGTAGGGGAAGGGATGGGGGGTGTAAAAAAATAACGCGCAGACGTAAACGATGTTCGAAATTGAAAACATTTTGCTTTGGATAAATCTGATGCCATCTGCAATTGAATTCGGAAGCCAGAATAGGTTTGGGACTGCCAACTTTGGCGACGTTGCAACGGAAGTAGCCAAATGCGCCAAATGTAATGCAAGGCAAGCGAACTGACAGGTGTATCTAGGGAATTTGTTGAAACTTGGATTAATTGATGTTGCAGTTTTAAGAGGGAAAAAAACGACATTTATATTATGTTCATATAAAAATAATTATAAAACTTAGAAACAATTGTAATCATAGTAAAAAAAGTGTATAGAAATAAATCTAAAAATGTGAAGAAGAAAAAAACAGTATAGAAATAGGATAGAAACATTTTACGATTCTTTAGTTTATAACTCGAAGCTGTTGTATAAATTATTTAATTATTTTTTTCTAATGCAGCTGGCAATACAGAGACAGTTATATTTATGCCATAAGCAAAGGTTGCACAGACGTTACTCATTTAGTACTACCCAGGGGCACGTATAGCTTGAAGATATGCTACGGACGCGTGTAACACTACCCCACGACGCTCTACTATCATATTAGACCGGAACTTACGGTTTAAAATGGGTTCCGAACCACAACAAACATCCGCTGCACAGCCAGGACTCGAACCCGAAGTATCGAGAGCTAAAGTGCCAGCCACTAGGCTATCAGGCCCCATTATTTTAATTATTGCGAATATGATTAACAAGGAATTAGAGATAAAATAATTCTTCAATACACGTTTTGGGTAAAAAATTAAGAAACTTTCCCTCGCATCAAAAACCAATGTTAATTTTTTTTTAAAAAATCTCTTGCTAAAAAGAATTCTCCATTATAAGTTATTTACTATTTGTTTATTTATTTCAAATATTATATTTAAAGTAAGCTTCACTTATGAAGTATATCTATATATATATATATTTATATATCATTACTATCGATATAGATATATAGAGAGAATGAAATTAATACAAAAATCAAGGAAGAAGTAGAAAAGGCAAGGAACGAACTAGAAACACTGTTGCAAAACAAAACCAAAACAGTCTCTCTAAACGTAAGCTGTCATGTGCTTCATAGAAACACAAGTAAATTGTATAGAAAAATCAAAATAACGTTTGCAATACAAAAATCCTAAAGTGTTTCGCATGCAGGCCCCAAAAAAAAAATAAAAAAAATTATGAAGATACTTATGAAGGTCGCATAAGCTGCAACAATGGAACTGAAAATCATTAGACAAACCCGTGAAAAAAGAGTGAATGGCTAGAACTACTTTGGCAGATAAAAAAGAAGTATTTATACGAAATATACAATAACGGGGTGTAAAACAAGTTGTCCGGGAAATCCATAAAACCCAGAAGAAATTTGCAAAAACCTATTTTTTTTTTTTTCTTCTAATGCAGCTGGCAAATAGACCGTGATCTTTCGCCATAATGGCTGCGCCGATGTTACTCACTTTGCATTACCCAGGGGGCGCGTGTAACTTGATGGTAAGCCACGGACGCGGGTAACAATGCCCCCGCAGCGCTCTACGATCCTATTAGGACCGGACCTACAGCTTAAAGTGGATTCCGAACCACTACAAACACCCATGGCCAAGCCGGGATTGAACCCGATACCTGTGGTACCGAACGCCAGAGCGCTAGCCATCAGGCCCCCATTTGCAAAAACCAAAAGGAATATTTATAAAAACCTAATATTAATTATAATATTCTGAAGATATCTTTATCAAGAAATATATACCTTCAGACATTATAAATTATGTTATTTTTACTTGGTAGATCACTGGCTCCAAAGCAAAAACATATCTAGGGATGGATCCCAATAACATGAAATAGCAGAATAACCTTTAATTTAGAAAAACTATTTTGGCAGTATATTCGTTTTTATATAAAAAAAAATCGTGTCACGTAACAGAATGCTATGGTCATTAAGCTTGTGATTGGGTGAAGGATTATGATCAATAATTTGAATATGGGAGTGGGGTGATTTTACCCATGCAAGGATTCTTGGTAATTAGCAGCGTGGAAAACTGGAATGGTAGTGGAGAAATTGTTGTAGTAATTTACTATTTCTTATAAAAAGTGTGAGAGAAAACAAAGTGAGGAGAATTCGTGGAAATCACAAACAATGGAAAAATTCTTAATAATAATGAAGTGGGAAATTACAGATTAAAAAAATTAATGACACAGAAATATTTTGCGAGCACCAGTATTTGAAACAGTATTCACAAGTTCTTTTCCGTGTTGCTGTTTCAAAAGTAGTGTTATAGTACACAGATGGAATCAATGATAAGTAGTTAATTAACTAGAATCTTGAGATACCTTCTAATGCTGATACGGGAGTTCCAGGGTTTGTCTACTGATAATGAAATGTATGTCGTTCCTTTTGTGAAAAGAATTACTTGTGGGCAGTTATGAATGTTAATATCGATATAAAGAAAATCATCTCGAGGATTGTTTGTAAGGGTCATTTTTAAAAATCGGTTCTACTGGATAAATGTCATTGTATATTTTTTGAAAATTTGGATACTTGAAAATTAGATAATCTGCGTAATTAGAAGCGTGTTATGAATTAGATAATAATATTTATCGAGCAAGTGTAAGTGTATATATATAAATAGAACAATATTTTAAAAATTGTTTAATATCTAATATTAATTTAGCATACATTTAAAAATATCGTTTAGAAATTTAGTTGAATACTATTGTCTGAATATAATTTGTTTTAAATTCTCATAGTACTAAAATTACATTTAGTCAATGGGTTCGTTTTGTCGATGTATGATCATTTTGTGCACACTTTAGGCTATTTAGACAGGCACCTACACTTTAACGTGCATTCCGAGCCACTCACAAACATCCATGCCATCGCCAGAACTGCAACTTAAAGCTTGTAGTACCAAAAGCCACTCTTCGCCAATTGACCATCAGGCCGCCATGTATGGGAACGATACAGTTCCTATATACGAATTTCGATCGAAATTCGGCCGACTTGATTCCACTAACTTGAATTCCAACTTGACGCCGGCTGAATAAAAATGATCTTTCTGAATATCCATAAGATTTTTTTTTTTGCAACAATTGGCGACGAACATGAAAGTATAACTAAATAATCATTAAATAATTCAATAACTGTTCGATCATGCGCAGTAAAAGATCACATGAATTCTTTGAATGCATAGCAAAACATATTATCACGACAAATATTGAAAGGTCAACGGTGTATGAGACAATCCAACAACAATAATTGATTTCAAGAATATTTCAACTAAATCCTACAATAAATAACCATAAACTGATAGTTCTACTATACATTCCAATAGATTAGGATAGTAAAATATCATTAAAAAGGTAAATATCCATATGAAAAGGATAGTAGTTTGTAAGTCGTTTTTTTTTTTTTTACAAAAGATCCAGAGCAGTTCTAACATAGCTCCAGCTGGAAAAATCCTTTATTCAAGAACTACTACCACTACTACACTGCACCACATCACTATACCTAGAGCTGAGTTGCCCTTATACAGTTTGGAAAAGATGTGGGTGAAAAGTCTGACTGGGCTCTGTGACTCCCTACTGTCATAGGAGACCGGAACCTGCGATTTAAAGTAGATTCCGAACCACTACAAATATCCATGGCACCTCCGAGAATCGAAAAAAACGGTATCGAGCACTAGAGCGCTAGACCCTCGGCCATTCAGACCCCTATTTATTCAAGAACTAACTTATTAGTTGTTTTCCCCATGTGAATAATTCTACATTCCTTAAATTTCAATTTTACAATAGTCATTAAGTTGTTCTTTAGGTATCATGCCATTTCTTTTGTAACATCTGCGTATTTTAAAATATTTATATATTTAGTTTTCAAAGACTTGGAGATGAAGCCCATACAGTGCTGGAAATCTCCATCCCTAAAGATCACACTGAATCCTCCAATGGCTTTACAGTCCTGCGCGGATTTGACTTAATTTTTAAATTTGGTATTTCAGAATGATTTTTTTTCAATGTATTTACCTCAAAATGTCGTATTTTTTAATATATTTACCTCAGAATATCACATTTTTAAATAAATAATATATATTAATTAATAACTTTCAAACGATTATTTTCATTAAATAATAATTTTCATTAATTAATAAATATGATATCTGGTAACATTTTTCTTTAATTGAATAATGTTCCAGGATGATTTGGTGAATAGCACATTTGGTTTTTGATTCCAGGGTGATTTGGTGAACACATTTATTGTTTTGTTGTTTGGTTTGAAACTCGTCAAGTTATAACGAACAGAAAACTTTCGTACCTATGCCTATGGTGGACACCTCCACAGATTTGTTTGTTCAAAAGTCATTCATATCTGTCTTTCTAGAGGTAAATAACTCCTAAACCAAAGTGCCAAACATTGAAAAGCAGCAACAGCTCTGTATTGTAATAATGCAATCTTCAATACCAACCAATGGTAAATGAACATTGTTTCGTTTAGTAATATTATGACAAATATACGATAATTCTAAAAGATTCTTTCGTTGCGTAGTTCTAAAATGCAATTTTTTTGTTTTCATATTTAAAGTGCAACTAACTGTCGGTTAATTTAAGAGTAATATATAAGGGCATATAGACGTAAATATATCGAAAAAATGTAAAGAATTAAATTTATGGTATAACCTTTAAATTCAATACCAATGATTTAATTCTATTAATTTCGAATCATTTAAAATTAAAAATGAAAAAAAAAAAAAAAAAAAAATGTTGTCCTAACAAGTGTATATTCTATACATAATAATTTTTAAATATCTTAATTTAAAAATCATTATTTCACACCAAAGTATGGCTAGCATCATACTGATTGCGATTACAATTGTTTAACGAAATTTTTGATTTTATAAATTTTTGTTCTTTAATTATTAAATATGTTTCATCTAAATTCTGTTAATTTTCAGCAGGCCTGGCGACGAATACAAACGGAATATTCATCGCCAAGACACTCAAAAGCAACCCTTCAATTCTTGCCAATACATCACAGTTCGCGAGTAGCAACAACCACACTCAACTCCTGAATAGTCAATGTCGCCGCCAACTTGGCTTAAAACATTCGCGTTCTTGCATTATGGATGTTAACTGCTTAGACTAGAAAAGGCAAACGCTGAACAGAATATTTTCTTTTCGCGTTTTTTAAATACATTTCCGATTCTTCCATTTCAGCATTTCTTAGACTAAACAGAGAAGAATAATGGCTTCCGAATTAATCAGACAACCAGCTGATACGAAGAAGATCTTATTTAGAAATTGCTTTTTTGGCGAATAAAATAGAGATTCTCCCGCGCGGAATTTTGGTGGAATGTTTTGGAACTGTATTCAGCCACGTGGATGTGCACCATGTGAATTCTTGTTTTCATTTTTGAATCGAATTTGAAGCTTTTTTTTTTTTTTTTTTTTTTTTTTTTTATTAAATGTGGTTTATAACTTGTAAAGGAAAAGAAAGTTATTTTTAAGAAAAGGTAACAGATTGTAGCAGATATTGCTATCAACATTTTTAAGGGGGGGGGGGAATAGTATTTTATAATTTGTTTTCTAAAACAAATATTTTTCTAAATAGGCTATAGAATGTTCTTATTGTACAGGTTTCTAATTAAATATGAATAATTCCTAATTAAAAATATAAAAGGCATGCAAATACTGTTTTTAATTAGAAGTGACGTATCAAACGGATGCGTTGTTTTTTAGAATGTTAAAAAAAAAAAAAGAAAAAAGAATTTTTAAAATGTATAATTTGCAGACGATTTATCTCAGTTCAGAGATAAATCGTCTGCAAATCAAAACATTACATTTTAAATAAGTTATTGCATGTTATTGTACGTACAGGTTTCTAATTAAAATTGAATAATTTCTCATTAAAAATATAAAACATATGCTAATATTGCCTTTAATTAGAATTGACGTATCGAATGCAGTCGCTGTTTCTAAAATTAATATATATATATATATATATTTGTTATCTTTTATCTGTCAACAGAGATAAATCGCTTGCAAATGATAACATTACATTTATTTTATACGTTTTTATTTTATTTGACGTTCATTAAGTTCTATTTTTGTTAGTAATATTATCTTATAATTTGTTTTCTATAACAAATATTTTTCTAAATAGGCTATGCATGTTCTTATTGCACACGCTTCTAATTAAATTTGAATAATTTCTCAATAAAAATATAAAACATATGCTAATATTGCCTTTAGTTAGACGTGACGTATCAAATGCAGTCGCTATTTTTAGGGTGTAAAAACAAAACGATTTGTTATCATTCGCATTATTCATTTGTTATCATTCGATTTATTTCTGAACTGCAAATGATAACATTACATTATTTATTTTATTTCATTTATCATTCATTTGATTATCGTTAAGTTCCGCTTTGTTAGTACTATTATCTTATAATTTGTTTTCTAGAACAAATATTTTTCTAAATAGGCTATTGCATGTTCTTATTGCATAGGCTTCTAATTAAATTTGAATACTTTCTCATTAAAAATATAAAACATATGCAAATATTGCCTTTAAATAGAAGTGACGTATCAAACGCAGTTGTTATTCAATTCCTACTATTAGTTCATACCCTCCCTATATATATCTTGTTCAAATTTTCAATCGTTAATAAAATATTAACGATATTTTATTCCTCCACTCGAGTTCAAACACATTTTTTTAAACTTGTAGTGGATGACACTGGATATTAATACAGTTTTTGCAAATATTAATTCAGTAATTAAATTTAATTAATTAATTTTTTTTTTTTTTTAGATTTAAGTTGCATGTATCTACCAATAGATGATTTGATGATTGCCAGGTGTAAAAGGAAAATTTCAACTTCATTTATAAAGGACTTTCTGCAATATAGTGAAAAAAAAAAAAAAAGTAGGAATTGACTTAAAAAAATTTTTTTTATTATTATTTGTTTTTAGAATGTAAATAAACGATTTGTTATCATTCGCAGACAATTTATCATTTAACAGAGATAAATCGTCTGCAAATGACAACATTATATTATTTATTTTATATGTGTTATTTTATTTGACGTTTATTCAGTTTTATTTTTGTTAGTACTAGTAGTTAAAATTGTAAGAGAGCTTACCATGAACATGTGCATCAAAAATAAATAAAGAATCCTCATTCTAAAATCCTGAAGGGTTTGTTATAAGAAGGACATAACTCTTACTTTGTGAGTGGCTTGATGCCCAATAGCCTAGCGCTCTGGCCTTTGGTACCACAGGCTTTCCAGGTTCGAGTCCCGGTAGTGGCATGGATGTGAGTTAGTGGTCCAGAATCCGCGTTAAACTGTAGGTCCCGATCTGCTTATCCCTCGTATGCACAAGATGACCGTAGAGCGTCAAACAAAACCTATTTTGATATTTTTAGTACCACATTTACGATGGAATCCAACCGAGATCGGATGACACCAGCAAATATTGGAAAGAACAATGTTTTTTTCGCTTATGAGATTCAAACCAATAACTCATCATCATTAGTGACGCACTGCCGGGATTCGAACCCGAAACCTGTAGCACTGAGTACCAGAGCGTTAGTCACTCGGCCATTAGGCCCCAAAACCAATAACTAAGCTTTCCAATATCGTCGTCCTACAAATCCAGGTTTCCTGTTTTATGTGAGTTGTTTTTTGGTAGAGTTATCTGCTCCCATGGGATCCACAGCTCCTTTCCGGTTGTTCCTCCTTTTTTTTTTTATGATGTGTCCTGATTTGAATCATTCGATTGAATATCCATTTGATACTAGACGTTGCAGTTTAAACTCGGGGGAAAAAAAAATCCTCGTAATTTTCTTTTACGAGAGATTCTCCCCTAAAGATCCTTTGATGGTTGACCAAAAACCGACACTGGGTCGAACGATAATTATTCTTTCCCGAAAGCTAACAAAAAAAAAAAAAAAAAAAAACCCGAATTCTTTCCGCTTTCCGTTCAAACTTCAACAAACCAGTTTGGTGTAAGAAGCTCAAAATGCAAATGGGGGTACAGCTTTATATACCGTGTCCACATTAGCATGTATATATAGACACATATAACGTGCACGTATATACGGAAAAAATATTGCCCCGATGAGATTCATGTGAATGCGATGTGGGGTGCAGTGCACAGAAATGTAGGCTTTGATTGACTGCAGTTCAAATGTATTTATTTTTTAGTCTCCTGTGATATTCTAGCGCATTGTCCGGTGCTAACTTTCCCCAGTTGTTCTTGCTAAAAGCTGTTCCCAAATATTTTAACGTTATCATTTCCAGAAGAGGGAGAAACTAATAGAAAATCTAGCTTTTTTAAAATCACTTTAATGGCTAATTCAAAATTCCCGACTCGTGGTTCAATGGCTACGTCTGCCTGGTGAGTATTAAGACGGAAATTCAATCTTCTAGGGGCTTTTGTAGACACTGTTTCAGAAAACGATGAAAGTCGATGGCATTTGTGATGTACAGCGTCTTGCCTCGTCATTCAACTATCTGGTTGATTTTTCCGGGTTTCTCCAACGATACCAATTGCGAGGTAGTTCATCTTAAAAGTCCTCCCTAAAAGCACTGTCCTCCTTCTTCATCGACAAGGAGCCAAGTCAGACTTCTACCTATGGGTGCTCCATCACAAGAAGAAATTGCCCGCCCTTATGTGTACGGTTAGTCTATTGGGGCACTATGATCAATTGTGATCTTAAACAAAATCAACCAAATATCATTCGTTAAAGCACTGACTATGCAGGCAGTCTAGGCTGCCTATGTGCTCCATCAAACAGAAATTTCCCCCCCTTTTCCCACCTTCCATGAGACCACACGGGTTAATGGACGTGGTCTAGGTGTTACTGTCTACCAAGTGGAATAAGAAACAACAACATAAACGCGTATAGCTTTCTTATAGTAAAAGGAAGGAGGAAGGGTTGTCTCTCGATGGGGATGATAAATCATCTTCTCTCCCCCACTTTTTGTCGTTTTCTACGAATTTCGTTGTCTGCCACGCTGCCCCCTACCACCACAGAAATACGAAACACCTGGTTCCTTGGCCTATATGTTGCTACCGGACCAAGTGGGATGAAGAAAAAAAAAAAAAGAAAAAAAATGCTGATTCAAAATTACGTCTATGTCTAATGTAATCAATATTGTTTTATAACATTTTATAAAATACCTTCAACTCATAGGAATTGTCCGCCATTTTGTGTACGGTTCGTCTGTTGGAGTGTAATGATTAATTATTATCGTAAACAAAATCAAGCAGATATTATTTGTTAAAGCACTGCCTATGCAGGTAGTCTAGGCTGCCTATGCAAGTCCTCCGAGTATATGAATATAAGAAGCTATCCCCCTTCCTTCTTTTGTCATTTACGTATGCAGTGTAACAAGCAATAACAGCAAACCCCCGTCCCCTCTCGTTTGGTTCATATCTAACTTACCATTGGCAGTCACAAGTGCCCGGATTTAATAAAAATAAATTTTATTTTTATATTAAAAGGGAAAGCTATTTTTATAAATAACTGCAAAATTTTATAAAATTTTCTATTAGTACGTCCATAGATGTATTTTGTTATAACAAAGTGTTGTGTACAATACTTTTAGTATTAGATGAACCAACAAACTTTTCATTTTTTTTTTTATCCACTATTTTTTATTTTACTTTCTGCATTTTTTTGTTTTTATAAAGAAATTGTTTAATAACTTTTAAGCGAAATAAAATATTATACTATTCTAAAGAAAGGGAAAAAATAGTTTTAGTTGAAAATAATTTTAAAACAACTATATTCTTTAAATTAAAAAGGCAAAAAGAATTCCAGTTTGAATTTATATTAAAAATAAACTATTTTTAAATTTTATAATACGTGTATATTTTATTTTCTTTAAATTAAATTTTGAATTATTTTTTAATATAAATTTTATTATTTGAATAGTCGAAAACATTTGTTCAAGTTTATACAAAAAAATTTAATTAATTATTTAAAAAATTAAAACATGAATACAAATAATTAAATAAAATAAAAATAAAAATAAATAAATAATAATATTAAAATACTCATTATTTTTTTTAAAAACATTTTTTTTATTTATTCTAAAATTATAAATATAAATAACTAAATAAAATAAAAATAAATAAATAAATAATAATAATAATAATGCTCATTGTTTTATTTAAAAAAATTTTATTTATTCTAAAATTATACATATAAATAACCAAATATAAAAATAAAAATAAAAATAAATAAATAAGTAATAATATTAATAATGCTCATTGTTCTTAAAAAACAATTTTTTATTTATTCTAAAATTATAAATTATTAACAATACATTTTTAAACAAGAAATAAAATATTGAAGCAACACTCCAAGTAAAATAAAAATAAAGCAATTATTATAATAAAAAAAGGTTTTAAAAAAATATTTAAAAAATGTCTGAAGAATAGTTTTTTTATTCTTTTTATTCAACAAAGAAAAATAAAAAGTCCTTGATTTAAAAAATTGAATTTATCCCCATGACAATACAAGAAGTCTTATAAAATGTGTCTAGCACTTGATCACGTCCATTTACCACTTTCGACGATAGATGTCACTGCGAACGATGACAATCAGCCGCTCGGAGTGTTCGAAATGAATCCAAACGATTTTTTTCTTCTTAGAGCTCTTTGTTAATTATAAAACGCCGTTCTTCCTCAACTCATTACTTTAAAAGCCCAATTAACGCCAAAATTAGCACTCCTTGGCAGAAAAAAAAAAATTAAGGTTCCCCTTTCGTAAATAGAGATTAAGTATTTGGAATAAAGTAATAAAATATTTGTATATTAATTGCTGTGTGACATTTATGTTTTTAAGAGCTTCCAAAAGAACACTTAGAAAAGTGTTAAGAATTAATTAGAATTGAAACATGAAAAAGGCAAATTGATACCAAGCTTGAAAAAAAAAAAAAAAAATAGATATTTATCCAGAGAAAAAAAAAAATATTGTTTTACTTTTTGGTAAGTAAGCTTTGATTTGACGTTAATTTTTCGAAATTAGTAATAAATCTTTGAAACCCTTTTTAAGCAATTCGTACAGACGATAAAAAAAAAATATTGTTTATTAATAATAAAACATGCTATTTTTTCCTCGGCGTTTTCGAATGAATCTCTTTAAATTATCGTTTGCATATTTAGGAAACGTGATTTAGATTTTGTTTTTAAAACATTTTTTATTTATTTATTTATTTTTTTTATTTTTTACCACTTGTAAATAGAAATAAAATAAAATGCGAAAATGCATAGTGCAAAAACTTTGATAAATGGCCCTAACAAAAAGTCGTTTTTGTAAAATAAATTGGTCTAAATATGGCAATGGACAAATACGTTTTTCAGAAAATTTTAAATAAATAAAATGAAAAAAAAAAATATAATAATAATTCTTATATTTATTACGCCCATTTTTCTTCAGTGTAAAATTTTCAATTACTATAATTAATAAAAATGAGTTTAATTCAATAAATATAGAATGTCTTGTAAACAACATTTTTTTTTTTCTTGATATAAGGATGTTTAAAGATTTTTTTTTTTTTTTTTGTATGTCTTTGTTAGCCTTTCAAATAATTCATTTGGATATGGAATTCGAAATAATTATTTATCTGTTTTTACATTGTTAATTAAAAAAACATCAAAATTTCTTTTTTTTTTTTTTTACAAATAAAGTTACAGGGATTTTTTTTTTTTTTTTTAAACGTTTTTTTTTTCAAACTTATTTAAGCAATAACTTTTTTTTTTTTTCTTTTTAATAATGTTTATTTGATGTTTCCGTTAGATTTCAAATTTATAATAAAATCTCAGCTTTTTGTAATATTATTCTATACACAAAAATAATTCTTAATACTGTTTTAGTTACATGAACTGAAAAAATTTAAATTTTCAGACTTTTTTAAAAAAAAAAATTCTATTATTATTTTTATCAAAATTTAGTTGGGTTTATTTGAAATTAAACATATAAAAATGTGTAATGTAGTTTCTTATTATTTGATCATGACTTTTAAATTAGAAAATAATAATGTTTAGCCCAATATTAAATAAAATAATGAAGAATATTATTTACCAGAATAATACAAGGATAATTCTTAAAACTGTTTTAGTTAAGAGAAATAAAAAAAAAATTTCAATTACTAAATAAATTTTAAATAAAATAAAATAATGAAGAATATTATTTATTTTATTTAATACCTAATAACTTATAACGGTATATATAATTATTTTATTTTATTTACTTTAAACAAAATAAGGCAGAAAGTTATTTATTTTATTTAATACCGTGTATATAATCATATATATAATTATTTTATTTTATTTACTTTAAATAAATTAATGAAGAATATTATTTATTTTATTTAATACCGGATATGACTGAAAAATAATCATCAGACACTAAAAGGAAGTATTATTTGTAATAAAAGGGATATTTTAAACCATATTTAATTGAAAAATTTTTTTTGATTTGACAAAAAAATTTTTTTTTTTTTTTAATCGTATAAACAAATTGCACAGAATTAACTGCTTCAAAATCATAGCAAAATAATAATCAAAATTTTTTTAAAAACAACTTAATTTTGAAATATGTTAATTACGATTTCATATTTTTACAAAACCAGAGTTAACACAAAAACAGTTAAGAGATTTTTTTTTTATACACATTTTTTTCGTTTAATTTTACTTCAACATAAAAAAAAAAATAATAATTGTTACACTGCCAAATCCTGCAACCAATAATAATAGCAAAATAATAATAAAAATTCGATAAAATAACTTGATTTTTAAATATATAAATTACATTTTCATATTTTTACAAAACTGATTTAACACAAAAAAATCAGTTACAAATTTTTTTTTTTTTTTTAATTTTACCTCAAAATAAAAAACAGAAAAAATAATCGCTAAACTGCCAAATCCTGCAACCCTGCTGCTTTAATTGCTACAATCCAATACAGCACATTCTTATTAAAAGGCCGCCATCAAACAAAGAATACAAGCTCGCGTTATGATTTTTAAATTAGAAATATAATAATGTTAATCCCAATATTAAGTAAAATAATGAAGAATATTATATATTTTATTTAATACCGTATATATAACTATATATATATATAATTATAACAAATAACTTATAACCGTATATATAATTAGGTACTTACATATTAACGGTACCTTGGCGACAGACTTGGCGGTTTTTAAGTGTCGCCAAACTAATAGCTACAGATTTGGCGGTTTTTAAGTGGCGCCAATATAACAGCTGCAGATTTGCTGAGTTTTGACGCCATTTTGTAGTGCTACGAAAATGCGTATTTGGGATTTGCCAGAAACAGAACAAGATGCAACTTTATTTTTTCAGGAGCGAAATATTTCACCAAAACAACGAAAATGTCCCAATTCCCAAGACATGACACTTTATTTTGGTGAACGTAAGTTTTGGAAATGCAATTTCAGTCAGTGTGTTTATCGTGTGGGACGTTTGACTACTTTGTGTTTAAATAAAGTGCTTTGAATTTTGAAATCGTTTTGATTTTAAATGAAGTGTTTTATATATTTTATTATTTGGAATAAAAATATTTTGAAAGCGTTTTGGTTTTAAATGAAGTGTTTCATATATATTTTATTATTTGGAACAAAAATTTTAAGTGTAGATTAACGCCACTTAAAAACCGCCAAATCTGTAGCTGCGGTTGGCGCGTGTGCTCTTTGTTGGTGCAACTGTCGCCAAGGTACCGTTTAATAAAAGTACCTATAATTATTTTATTTTATTTATTTTAAATAAAATAAAATAATTATAGGTACTTACTATTATAGGTACTATTTACTTTAAATAAAATAATGAAGACAATTATTTATTTTATTTAATACCGGATATGACTGGAAAAATCGTCACCAGACACTAAAGGGAGTAGAAATAACTTACTAATACTTATTTGAAATAAAATTAAAAATCTTAAACAATATTTAATATAGAAATTTTTTGATTTGACAAAAATTATTATTAATATTTTTTTTAAAACATCGTAAAAACAAACCGCACGAAATTATGTGCTTCAAATTCATAGCACAATAATAATAAAAACTACCACAATAATAGTAAAAACTTTCATTAAAAAAAAAAACAAAACAAAAAAAAAGTCTAAATTACGTTTTCATATTTTTACAAAATCCGATTTAACACAAAAGCAGTTACAATTTTTTTTTTTTTTTTTTTTTAATTTTACCTCAAAATAAAAAAAAATAAAAAAAATCGCTAAACTGCCAAATCCTGCAACCCTGCTGCTTTAATTGCTACAATCCAGTACAGCACATCAAGCCAAAGAAGACAAGCGCGCGTTATAATAAAAAGTAGGTATTGATGATGCTTTCCAGGAGGCAAAGGGAAGGGTCAGGGACCTTAGCCGGACCTCCTACGGTGCTGGTCCGGTCCGGCCGACCGGGGTGCTAATGTGTCGGCGCGCGCGATTGCTATCGGCCCTCGTATCCGGCTCGCACCTCCAACCGAAATTACTCTTCATTATTTGCTCGCTCTGAGGTATAACTCCTCCTTCGGGATATTTATCTCTGCCAGAGCTGTTAATCACGATATTTCGTGGCAACCCCCCTACACCTTAAGAATCGATGAAATATAAAACAAGAAATAAAAAAAAATAATAAATAAATAAATGTATATTTTCTTTCTTTTTACAGCTGTCTTTTATTACAGAGGTTCACCAAACGATTTTTATTTATTTATTTATTTTTTTTTTTTTCATCATGATAGTTGGCGTTCGTTAGGTGTAGTGATAAAAAAAAAAAGGGGGGGGGAGTTTAAAAGATAGCTCACTTTTTGATTATTATTATTATTATTATTATAATGTTAATCTCAAGTTTTGATCGTTTGTTTAAAATAGGGCTGCATCGTTCATGAAAAAAATATTGTGTTATTGTAGCATTATTTATTGTAGATTAATTATTTAAACTCGTATGGTTGTTTATTAATAATAAAGATTCTTTAAAGTGTAGTATGAATCTTCTATGTATATTACCATGTCTTATAAACAATTTAATTAAATATTTTAATTTCTTTTAATATAAATATTTAAAAATGTTTCTAGTAAACAATGATATAGAAGTAATAGTAATGCTCTGATTAACATTAGCTTAAGTATTTTGTATTTGGCTCTATTTCTATTCAAAACAAACGTAAAATTGGTTAGCCACAGCATATTTGTTCAACGATTTTTATGCTCTTTTTTTTTTATAAAATGTTCGTTCGTAAACAGTTCGTTAATATATTTTTTAGCCACAATAGTTTGTGTGCATTTCTACATCTATCCACGATCTAAATTGCACCCAAATTGGCAGGGATAATTCTAATACGAAACCTATATTAACCGAAAAAGAGAATTTTGAAATCGGATCAATATTAGTTATAAAATTATCCAATCAAGCTGTACGCAAATTTAGCACCTTTTCGAATTTTTTCATGTTTTTTTCAATTCCTTTTATTAGCTCACAGTCTCCTACATATATCTTGTTCAAATTTTCAGTCGTTCATAAAATACTTTTTATTCATCCACTCAAGTGCAAATACATTTTTTTTTTTTTTTTTTGAACTTGTAGTGGAGGATACTTGATGTTAATACAGTCTTTTTCAAATATTAATTCAGTAATTAAATTGAATTCATTAATTTTTTTTTTTTAGATTTAATTTGCATATATCTACCAATAGGGCGCCAGATAAACTTAAAAAAATGAATGAAAATTATTTATAATGGACTTTCTGCAATAGAGTGAAAAAAAAAGTAGGAATTGACTTTTTTTTTTTTATATTACTTGTTTACATATATATATATATACTGTTCATAGACAAGCCAATTAAAATTAAAAAAAAATTGTTATCGGATGTACCGATATATATGTTGCCCATAAAATTTAGAATTTAATGTAAGAACAATACGCATAACAATATTCTTAAAAAATAAAAACTATATAATTACAAAACTACAAACGATTTTTGTCTTGAAAAATGCTATTTTTGCTTTTTGAAATAAAATTTTCTTTACTTAGGCATATATTTAATGGATAATAAATTAATAAATGAATTTCAGAAACATTATCTTACGACCAAATTCTTTAGAAGGAATTATTTCTTGAAAGACTAATATTTTGAGATTATCAGTAACTTAAAAATCCTTACTAATCTATTTATCACATATCATTATATATACGTTAAAAAAACCACATAACACTAAATAAATAAATAACATTATTTTACTTAATAACATAGCCTTTCATAACATTTTCTACAATGCTGTCTATTTAGATAGACTTCGTAGACCATTACTCAAAGCTGAATTCAATGACAGATGAGTGCACTACTAGATGGTGGTGGTACAGGTCTTTTAATACAAAAAAATAAAAGTACAAACAAAATAACTTGAAATTCGTGAATGAATTTCGATTTATCATATTTAAACATGCACCAGAGAGAAAGGCATAATGAAAGACCATGACTATCATGTACTGGAATGAAAAATTTAAGCTACGACTGTTTTATTTATTTATTATTTTGCCGTAACTCCCCAAGAAATCTCAAAGTTCAGAAACAGCACGTGAAAGCTCTACCCTCTTATTAATAGACATTTGAAGATGAGCAGAACGAATATTCTGCTTCATACTTATTTTCTATTTTTAATAAAAAAAAAAAAAAAAAAATACTACAAATAATACTTTTTATTTTGATTATTCTAATAAATACTACTTATTTAATCCATATACTCAGACCTATCCTCACGTACGCATGTCCAGTGTGGGCTTCTAAATACCACTTAAAATCTTTTGAAGCACAATAAAAATTAATTGTTCGTCAATTTTGAATACAAGGTAGTTCATGCGCAATCGAGAAAATCATGATGTTATCAAGCTTCCCACATTAAAACAGCCTTTGAAAAAACTTTCTACTAAATACTTCAGCAATCTCACTTCTCACGAAAACTCTGCCCTCAACAGCGGCCTGATGGCCAATTGTTTAGCTCTCTTACCTTTCGTACCACCGGCTTCAAGTTCGAAACCCGGCGGGGGCATGGATAGTTTTTGGAATCCACCGTAAACTCTTGGTCCCGGTCTAATTTGTCTATAGTGGGCAAGCAATGACTAAAAACAAACTAGAGCGACAAATCATCAAACTACCACTTATTTTACCGCGTTTAAAGTCATACAATTGATTTTTTTTTCTAGCCATATTGCTAACAAGTAAAGTGAGAGTACATAGTCAGAACTCACAGTGTAAGACTAAAATAAAAAAAAGGCCCTATTAAAACATTTTCTGCAAATTCAAATTTTTATTGTAGTCTTACACTGTGAGTTCTGACTATGTACTCTCATTTTACTTGTTACATCATGATCTTGGATTTACAAACTTATCTTATCTTACTTATTATCTGATTTACAAATAAACCAATTTCTGCTGAATTGATGAACCGATCACATCAAGCTATTTTCTACCATTTTTATCAATGTTTGTCTGCTTAGAAACTACATTGTTACTTCAATTTCATATATCAGTGTAATTTATTGGTTGCTGAATCTATTGAAAAAAAAAAAGCAATAGGGACTTCACTTGCTATAGTGTAACAATCCATGAGATTCCTCAAACAACGAAGAAATGTTTGTCAGTGTGTTATAAAAATTCAAATAATTAAGAATATCTGAATGTTTAATAACCACAGCCAAATATATATCGTGATATTACAAGAAAATTAATCTTCAATAGCCCGATGATATCCACAATGACAAAAAAAAAAAAAAAAAAAAAAAAAAATCTTCTAATAATAAAAAGTTGGGCAAACATCTCCGTTACTAAATAATTGAACTCAAAACACTTACACTTTAAATATAACCATTTTAAAATATGGCCAAAATAAGCAATAAACTGGTGGCATATCAGTTGTGATAAATTTTTGATGTTTTGAATTCAAAATTGGGAGATTATTTCCTGTCGTTGTGTAGAAAGTGTTCTGTCTGGATTTACAAAGCCAGATGTTATTTGTTATTTTTAATGTCTCTTATAATTCACAAACCCTGGAATCACATCTGGCACTTCTGTTATGAATTTAACTCTTTTATTATTTTATTCAGATTGGTGAAATTGAAATGGGGTTTTTATTTATTTTTATTTTTCAAAAGACAAAAACGTCTGATTAATGTAGTTAGGTTTATTGTAATTTTTAAAACTGTCAAACATTCACACATTCAAACTTATCGCAGCTTAATTTTAGTTACAAAAGAAAATTTGTAAGAATTCAGTTTTGTATAACTCATTTGAAGTAAATAAAAAAATTTACTTTGAGCTTCTAGAGTTTATTCTAACAATTTATTACAAATAAAAATCAAATATTGCAGCTTACTGTATCACTTTAATAATAAAATAATGCATATTTATTGATGAGATTATTTTGCTGCTGTATCCTCAAATCTATCTATACTTGATTCAAATTTCATCACTTTTAGCAACGTATACGCCAAAGCTAAATTTTACATTACTTAAAAATTACATTGTTTTCTAATTTTATTAAAAATTACATTAATCATAAATTACATTAATTTTTGATTAAAATTTTATTTAAATTATTACATTAATTTTTTTGATTAAATTTGTTTAAATTACATTAATTTTTTATTTACATTACTTTCTAACTTTACATTACTTATAAAATTGTTTTCGGGAAATAATGATTTGTAGAAGTTCATTTCGTGGCCAAAAAAAAAAGTGCAATACAGTGGATAAAATATAAAAGTAATAGTGTTAAGTCCTTAATCTGTTCTAGATCCTTGCTTTAACCAAACAATATGTATATCAAATGAATTTTTCTCTAAGTAGTAATGGAAAAATGATCAAACTGTTTCTATGAAAAAATTCTAATGTTATTGGCATATTTTAAGGCTTATACAAAATAAATTTAACACTACTTAATACTAAAACATATAAATACAAAAGCCGTCAGATAAAATGCATAACATTTAAAATTATTATTAAAAAATTTAATTTTTCTCTCTTTTTTTCCCTTCTTGAAATTGGATGAGTATCACTTGTTGTGTCCGAAGAATGCTTCTGCCTTGTCCTCGGGGGATGAGACTATCTGGTCATTTAGGACAATGATACAACGGTTTGTTTGGGCTTTGTTGGGGGAGGGGGGGGAGGTGCTCTCCGGCAACATCCATCAATTCCCATACATTCGTTTTTCCAAAATCCATCCATTCCTATCCATTCTTCCTGCAACAAACATCCTTCCTTTCCGACATCCATTCATTCCTATGCATCCTGCAACATTCATCTTTCCTTTCGAACATTCATCCTTCCCTACAATATCTATTCACCCTTACCAATATTCATCCATTCCTGCAACATCCATCCATTCCTATCCATCCATATCCGCAACATACATCCATTTCTGCAACATCCATCCATTTCTATCCATCCTTTCCTGCAACATCCATCCATACCTTCAACATTTATTCAGTCCTCTATCCAACCTTCCGTGCAACATACAGCCATTCCTATCCATCTTTCCTGCCACATCCATACAGTTTTATCCATCCTTCTCTGAAACATACATCTATTTCTATCGATCGTGCACTGCAACATCCATTCCTACCTATTCATTCTTTCCTGCAACATCCATCCATTTCTAACCATAGTACCCTGACACATTCATCCATTTCTATCCATGATTCCCTGCAACACTCATCCTGTCATACATTCATTTGGCAAAGATATTGACACAAGCAAGTCGTATTCCAAACAAGGTCGTATACCAAATAAAATATCTTGCATCCGATCAAAATGACACATTTTCAAATGTGACATTTCAGATACGCGTAGTACACAGATCACAAATGACACACTTGCGACACACAGACTTGCGAATACTGCTAGTCGCCATGTACTCATTGTAACTTGGTCGTGGACCAGAAGTATCTAAAACTAAATAAATAATTAAAAAAAAATTGCACAATCTTCAAACATATATACATCCTTTGGTATAACAAAATATATAATAAACAAGTAATATAAAAAAATTTTAAGTCAATTCCTACTTTTTCACACTATATTGTAGAAAGTTCTTTATAAATAATTTTCATTCATTTTTTGAAGTTGGTAGATATATGCTGCTTAAATCTAAAAAAAACTAAAATTAATTAATTAAATTTAATTACTGAATTAATATTCGAAAAAACTGTATTCACATCAAGTTCAAAAGTTCAAAAAATGTATTCGAATTTGAGTGGATGAATAAAAAAGTATTTTATGAACGATTGAAAATTTGAACAAGATATATATAGGGAGAGTGTGAGCTAATAGAAGGAATTGAAAAAAAAAAAAAAAAAAGAAAAGAAAGAATTTCAGCAGGATATATATTAATTAAAAAAAGTGCTTTAGTATTTGATTCAAGTTCCAAATGCAAAAGTGGCTATTCAAATAGTTTTTATTGAAATTTTTTTTTTTTTATGAAAATATGTTTAAAAACATAATAGTCCGCAATCAAGTGAAAAAGATGAAGATGATAGGTGGACCTTATATTCATGTGATGACGCAATCTTTGAGGCTCACCTAGCAATAGAATAAGATTTTGGTTTAACATAAAACATTCAACAAAAGTCAAGTTTTAAAATTTTCCTGAGGAGCAATTTTCAGGGCACTTGCTACATACAGTAAACCTTTTAATATCGCCTACACCTAAAATCATGAATTGAATTTCATGGATTTTGAACAAGAATTTTTTTTTTGAGACCCTAATTTTATTGAGTAAAAAAAATGATGGTATTTACTGTGGATAATAATGATGAATGTGCAGTAGAGAACAGGAACATGATGTTTATTAAACCTCAATTATATAGAGGGGCCTGATCAGCTTTTTGTCATAAAGGGTGTGCCTAGAACGCCCTTTGACCGAATTACTCAATCATTTGGCAAACTTCTAAATATTGCAAAAGATTATTTAAGCTATTTATGAACATTGATTTTATTTACAGAGTAGCTTTCGAAAATAATATCTTACCCGAAATAAAAACATAATTTTGTCTGCCAATAAGGCCTTTTGAGTAAGAAATCTGTTTAAATCCCAGTTCATAAGCAGAAAAACTAAATTATTGCTATATAAAACTCTTATTAGACCTATTTCTGGTGGCTCTGAAACATGGACTTCGGCGAAAGATTTGATGAGGCCATTTGGGTATATTTTGAGCGGAAGATTTTAAGGACTGTTCTTGAGGTGTTCGGGGAAAGGGATTTTTGAGATTTGAGGTGTGGTTTATCGCTCTATGGTCATCTTGTGCACACGAGTGTTAAACAGACCAGGGCCTACAGTTTAAAGTGTATTCCGAATCACTCACAAACATTGCCACCGACAGGGATTCGAACCTGAGATTGTTGGAGAAGCCGGGAGAAACTTGGACTTTGGCAATATCTGATGAGGCCCATTTGGTGTATATTTGAGCAGAAGATTTTAAGGGCTGTTCTTGGAGGTGTTAGGGAAAGTGATTGTTGGAGAAGACGGTACAACGCAGAAATTTATAAGTGCTATAAAAAACCTAGATATTGATTAAGATCAATAGATTAAAATAGGCAGCTCATGTATTTAGAATGACTGATTTAAACCCTGTAAAAGGCTCGTTTAGGCAAAAGACAAAAGGACAAAGAGAAAGAGGACGGCCCAGGTTGCGATGGATAGACGCAGTTGAAAAAGATTTTGCTGTACTAGGGGTTAAGAACAGAATTGGGGACCTTGGCCACCCAGAGGAATGCATGGAAATCTCTTCAAAAGGTCCTTGGCCCACTCTGGGTTATGCTATTGATGATGATGATATATCACTTTCTTTGCAGTCTTAAAACAACATTGCTTGAGAGATTTGCATTGAAAAGGTTGTAATTATAATCAATAATAAATTCTTTTTGTTTAAACATTAGTGGGCCTCGTGTATCGTTTACGTTTGTAAGAGGAGGGCATTACATTCCGAGGGAGTTTTAAAGGGTAGCTGCCTCCCATTTGCGTATCATATGGGGAACAATTCTGGTTAACTACAATGCAATTTCTCTATTAATGCGAGATGCTTTGCACACTTTCTTAAGCAGTGTCAGACGAGAGAACAGGACAAGTGAGTAAATCTCGCTCCGAGCGTGTCCGTCTGACCGCGAAAAACAAGCCACTTAACTCTCGTTGTGAAGAGCAGCTGATCGAAAATGGCATCCGCGAGAAATCTTTAAAGTGCGCGAAAAATCCGACTGTAGTTTGAATGAAGCAAACCGGTTTGTAATTACTCGCATGTCTCGTTTCTCTAGTCTGGACACGACTTTACAATCGTTGAGACTCCACGTTTGTTAAAGCAGGGACTATTTACTACTACTACTACATCACAGCACGTCACTTAGCCTAGAGCTGAGTTACCCCTATGCAGTTTCGGAATGATGCGGGTGAGAAGAAGTCTGATTAGACTCTGTGACACTCTACAGTCATATGAGAACGGGACCTACGACTTAAAGTGAATTCCAAAAAACTAGAAACATCCATGGCACGGATTCGAATCCGCAACCTGTGGTACTGAATGCCAGAGCACTAGCCACTCGGCCATCAGGCCCCTTATTACTGCAACGGACAGGCCTGATCACTCGTACATGCAAGCTGAGCATCTCGCCTTCTTTCTTTTTCATTGGCGCAACAGCCTCATGGTGGGTCTCGTCTGTTTACTGGCTGGTTTCGAGACAGGGCCTAAATAGAACGACTTTTGGCAACTACTTTTCGAAAAAAAAAAAAAAAAGAATATTCCAAATTTTTCCAGATTTGTTTTTGTAAAAAGTGAGACTTCTTGATTTAATAGAAGAAAAAAATTTTAAATCTATTAATGTACGCAAACTTATGAATTAAGAAAATATAATCTCACTATTTTGCAATCAGTGACATGTTTTAATTGATTGTTTGTGGTAAAAAGAATAATGAAACCAGATAACAAATGATTTTTAATTTTATTACCAATTAAAAATAGAAAAAGAACATGGCTTTTTTATCATTATTTTTTTACATCATGAAATAGACATCATTTAAAATCGTTTAATTAATTTTTGCATTGTTTTAAAATTTTGCAAATAGATGCATTAACAGTAATGATAAAAATGAAAAAAACACCTCACGGAAGTGGCAATTAAAAAATTCCTTTGACTTGTCTACTAAAAGTGTTTACATTTTTAATGATGCGCATCTGTCTCATAAATCAACAATGAAAAACGCCTAAAAGAACAATTTATTTCCAAATCACTTTAAAATTAATGATTGTTCGATGCGAATGGATTGGAAAAAATATTTTTTTCGTTCTGATTTAATCTTAATTATAATTATTAAATTGATTTATTTTTATTTTTTAAATCGTTAGGAACATCATGGATTTCGTAGACAAGACAAAAAGTTGTTCAACAAGTTTTAATTTAAAAATTATTTTTTATTTATATAATTTTTTTTTCCTTCTAAATTAAACAGCATCTTAAAGAGATAAATTGATGAGCATTCATATTTGGTTTGGCTATTCAGTTTCGTTACATCACCTGATAATACTTTTTTTTTTTTTCTATCTATGCTTTACTTAATTTGAATTTTTTATTTTTTTATTTGCCAAAAAGTACTCATTTCAAAGAAATCAATTTGAATTCGAACAATCATTTCAAAAATTAGTTTCAAATTAATTAATGATTCAAAGATCAAAATTCCATTTCCATATAATTCATTATTGATTAAAATATTATACCCATGCTTCCTCCTATACACTGGCAATAGCGCTCCCCCCTCTCTTTACGTTCAAGAGAAATGGCCTAAGACTCTAAGACCTGAGAGGAAGTACAAGACAACCATGCGTTCCTGTTGAGAAACGTTTAGTTTATAGTACCTCATCCCGAGAGAAAATATATTTAACGCAACCCTGCGTATTAATTGGCCTACAGACTCTCCCCGAAGAGGAAGTATATTTCGCGCATACTGCGCTTAGCCGAGTATGAGGTTTTCGGCTTGGAAGTGGAACCCTTCCACGTATCTATAATTATGTCTTTAAATGTGTTAAATATTGTGTGTGTTGTTTGTATGTGTGGAAATAAAACTGTGTGTTATCCGATCTGTGTCTGAAGTATTTGAACCCAACCCCACCCAATTACAATCTAGTTGCACAACCTGCACACTACAATATTAATTTATGCAATTTAGAATATTTAATGAAAATGCAATAGAAAATTTTTGTTAAATTTCATATTGTATTAGATTGTTACGTTTAAAAATTTATTAATAGTTATTGTTTTGTTTAATTTTGTTAACTCTTTTCGCCAAAAAAAAAAAAAAAAAAATGAAAAATGGACTTATAAAATGCATGTACTATTGAAAAAAATATATATAAACTTAAGAGATCAGACCAAAAAAAATACATTTGTTCCTAAATAAGAATGTTGTTAAATTCAATTCAATAAATGAAATAATTCTTTTATGTTTGTTTAAATTTTACGTATAATACATAAGAATACTAGTACTATGCATAAATAAGAGTATTGCCTGAATATCATGTTCATGATTGTTTTACTGATAAATGTATCATTCATTTGTAGATTTTAATTGAAAATCGAATTATTCTGAAATTTGTTTTTTAATGGAATAAAAGTTCTGATTTTAATTAATTTATTAACATATATTTTCTGCAACGTATTAATAATCATTGTTAAAAATCTATCCGAGAATTTTTCTACTGGTAATATGCTGTTCCACTTATTTTGGAATACTATTTTTAGTAGTCAATTTTAATACAAAATTCACCCAAATAGTGATAAAAAAATTGAAAATAAATACAAATAAAACTATATCATTTGCATTTGTTTATCTTTATTCGAAAATTTCAGTTATTCTTTCTATAAAATATTCTAAAGCAAAATGTCATTTTTGATTTCTATAAATATCCGGAGCTGGAAATCACGAAACCAGCACATCACACGCACCCACTAAAATAAATGTATACTCGACGGTTCAAACAATACAAACAACACACAATTTTTATTGTCTACCATCATTTCACGCACAGGCATTAAACGCGCAAACGATAAAAAAAAAAAAAAATTCCAAAAACATTCGATATAAAACCGGAAACGAATCCTACTCCTGCCCTTCTATAATTCATTTTTCCTTTCAATTATATTAAGAGCCCAACAATGATAGTGGAATGTAGGTGTTATTCTTTTTAATTCAGATTCAAACTAAAAGAACAACACGCAAAAAGTTCGAGCATCGTTGGTTATTAAAACCGACGATAGCCATTGTGACAGACGATTTTTTTTTTACTGATATTGTTTTCTTTTTTTTTTTTTTTTTTTTTTTTTTGCTTTAGAACACTGAAAACTAAACAGAATCATCCATGCATGTTTAAATGCTGAGCTAATACGGCTTCATTTGAGGTCGGTCATTGCTTTGTTGTATATTTATGTCTTAATAAGCTTGCTTGTATCCTATGACCTGAAAATCAGAAATAGAGGCATTTATGGGAAAAATAAATTGTTAAGTTTATACCAATTTTGTGTGTCAATAAACTGCAAATCCATTTATTCACAAATAGTAAAGATCATTTGTTTAAAGAATTAACTTTGTCTGTGTAACTTACTAGGTTTAGAGTTAGTTAGTGAATTTTATTTTTCTCTTATAAAAATATATTTTAATTATTAATGTAAAATATTTAAATATGAAGTTTCATTCTTTTATAAATTAACAATGATATTTACTAATATAAATACATATTTGAAATATGAGATAAATATTTTATAAAACTTAAAATGTACAGCATTTTATTTGTTATTCTTAAGTGCAAAAATTAAGCACTCATATTTCGCAGACATTGAAATTATAATTTTGTGTATTGTTAATTATATGCATAACTATCTGCATTGCTATAACTTTATTAAATAATAATTGATTGGTTATTTACTATAATGACTCACATGTTATAATAGACATTGAAATATATTTGAAATTGTTATAAATTAACTTCTTTTATTACTATAAATGATATTTAAATGTTTTATATGTCATAGCAGATCTGATATTCTAGCAGATACTTTAATAGTAGCACACACACACACACATTAATACTGTAACTTGAAAATTTACTTCAAACGTACGCAGAAAATATACATAAAAATGTAACCAATAGAATTTCTATTATTCCTTACATTTTGAATTCTGTATCAAGTAAGCAATTTTAAGTGTTATATAAATTTGATTACAAAAATATATTTTTATATGCTGTTGTTGTTTTTATCCCACTTGGTAGATATCTAGACCAAGGCCACGAACCCATATGGACTCAAGGGAAAAAGGGAAAAACGAGGGGAAGGGAAAAACGAGCAGTTTCTGTTGTGATGGAGCACCCATAAGTAGAAGTCTGACTTGCCTCCATGACAATCTAGGGTCATATCAGACTGGACCTACAGCTTAAAGTGGCTTCTGAACCACTACAAACATTCATGTCCCCGCTGGGACCTGACACCTGTGGCAACGAGCATTAGGCACTCAGCTATTCACGCCCCTTTTTTGTATGCTATTTTGTGTTATTGTTCAAGTTTCCTAAAAAAATTTCTACTACCTCTATAAAAGCATTATACAAAAATAATCAAAGCAAACAAGTTTTTACCTTAAACAATTAACTGGATATGTTTACCATTAAAAGAAATTCAATAAAACAATTTTAAACTATAATAACAACAAAAACGTTGCATGCTAAAAAGCTATTGAATTACCATACTTGTTCTTAACAAATTTTTGAAAACTATATATCCTGGTGACTTACCGAAGAGGAAAGCCTTAATAATAATAATGGCCTAGCCTCCAGTCGATTACCAAGATGAAAACACTTTAAAATAACTAAGTTTATATTGATAAAGGATTTCTAAATAATTTATATAACAAAAATTTTTCTATTATAAAATATTTAATTGAAATAAAATTATGACTAAAAACAAGAACTACTACAATTTGAAACTGTAAATTTGTATAAATTTTTTTAACAAATATCCAATGAGGAACTTGAGGAGTTGAAAATTTACCAATTTTTTTTTAATATGAACAATTTAACTACGACCACAACTACAAAATTTTTATTTGCTTATATAGTACTGAAATTTTCGTGATGGTATGCTAATATTAAAAATTTAATAAGACTAAAAAGTTGATTAAAAAGTAAGGTATGCGACAAATATTTATTCATCAGTATTTTTAAACATACTTTAACAGAAAATGGAAGTTTATTGGAAAATATTTTGTTTTTAATTTTAAATAATTAAAAACATTTTTAATCACAGTATTACAAATTAATTCACAAAAATATAAATCATATAATTAATATAGTATTGCAGACAACCGATTAAAAATATAAGATTATCACTTATTATTTACTGTTTATCAACAGAAGTAATAATTTCCAAGTTTAGCATATTTTACGATGATTTAGAATGAAAACAAATATTTATAAAAAATATAATGATAAATCAACAGTTCTAAATGTAAAGTTCGTATAAAATTTCCTAAATGCGATGATTTGGCTCGATTTGTTCCTATAAATGAAAAATCAAACATATTCATAAAAATGAATAAAATTCATGACATTTATTGAATTTTAAATAATATTACTTATATGTTCACACATATCTGCAGAAAGTTTACCAAAAATATAATATATACAAATAGGAAATAAAAATTTATAAATAAAATAATACACAAATATCACTCTTAGTCTGACTTGACTACTTCCCTCCTTTGTATCGCATCCCAACAATAAAGCATCAGAGCAAAATTTCAGTTTTTAAATTCAGGTGTACATATTTCAGTTTCCTTCCATTAATGTATATATGTATATAAATATACATTAATATAAAATGTAATAGTAATTAATACTACCATGAAATTTTCCTTCATACAAATTAGAAGTTTCAATGCCATCATAATATGAAAAGAAACCTTTGGCTAAGAAAGGTAAAGATCAATAGATTTTGTAGAGTTGCTGATATACATTATCCAAACAATACAAAAGCAGTACTTTTACGTACAGAAAAAGTTCTACAACATTCAAATCAATTATATTATGATAAACACTTGCAAATTAATTGAAAACAGTTCAAAATAACAAAAAAGTTATATAGACTTTATCTTTACAGCTATTTCTTAAAAAACTATATGGAAAGAAATTATTCACTCCCTTTTTTTTTTTCATTTACAAGCTAATATTTAATAACTTAAGATTCTAAATAATACTTTTTTGATTATAAAAATAATATTACACAGAGGGATATTACACACAATGAATTTGTTAGAATTACTCATTGAAAGCTATTTAAAGCAAATTAAATAACCAAAATTACACCTATTTTTTAAAGACATCATTTACAATATAAGGAATCAACTTGATTATGTTTATATACTTTATTAAGACTCTTTAGTGCTGTCTTTTAAAATACAAATTGAATTAAATACTAACAAAGATTAGAAAAACTAAATTTTTTTTGTTAATTTGAATTAGCAAAATGAAAAAAAAAGCAAATGGCATGTTTTAAAAATTCTGTTGGTCATTAATGCACAAAATAATTTATAATTCCTCACTTTTATTTAGAGAACATTAATTTTTTTAAATAAAAGTATCATGGTGAATAAAAATAATCATAACATTATAAACAACATATAATTGTTTTTAACTAAACTAAAATGTGAATCATTTAAAATTATTAATAGTAAACAAAAGACAAAGTAGGGAATTCTGCCATAGAGAAACTTGGTTGCCAAATCTCTGTTTATAAGTGTTTTTTAATGCATCTCATAAATAATTTTGGAACTTAAATTTAAAGCAACAAAAATATAACAAATGAAACACTTACCTTTTCTGAATTTCGTTTCTAATTCAACTATTTTTATTTAAAAACAATGACTAACTTGAAGAACATCTAAGATCATAGATCTCAGATTTATATTCTTATACTGTCTGTTCTTAAATTTAAATATATTTTTACTCCTAATCGAATAAAAGAGAAGATAATCAAATTGAATATAATTAGATAATTTTGTACAACAAATAATAGTTTCATACTTTTTACTACAGAAGCATATTTCATTTTGCAAAATCAATTTTAAGATGCTATTTTTTTTTTCAACAAAGCTACTGGAGTTATAGAAAGCATTTGATTAGTACAGAGCGAAGAGAAAAAGAATGTATTTCAGAAGAATACCTGCTAATCACATCACAAATAAAACATCAAAAACTAACTGAAATCGGTATTAATTCTGCTGATAGTCATTAATCTTCAACAAAATTTACTTAATTCATACGCACAATCACAGCCGCTACTTTACGCTCACCGTATCCCACAATGCAATGAAAAGCTACTGAGAGAATTCAGTAAGTAATAGCTGTATTTTCTGCGCATGCCTGATTTATTACACATTTTTTAAAACTATCTAAATATAATTCATCCATTTATGTTTGGTTTAATAATAAGGTGATTCAAAATTATTTATTTTTTAATATATTAATATAAAATGCGTTTTTTTATAGAAATATTTCAATTAATAATACTGAATGCTATTGCGCATGCGCATTAGTCAACATTTACTGTTTAAAAGCTTTCAAGTGCCGCCAGATGGTGCAGGCGCATGCGTAACTCGTGCTGCACTTCGGCGGATGCTAATTAGCGGAATGAAAATTTATTCCCGAAAGCAAAAAGATGTTTACAAACGCGAGGTGCTCAATACGTGACGGTTATATTGTCTCCCTGTCGTGATTTCGCTGCATGTGATTTTTCGGTGAGAGGGCCGATTTTTTTGCGGGGTTTTCGATACCCTTAAAGAACACTTGCATTTTTAAAAACTGTTTTTAAAGACTTTTTGCAGGTGTAAATAAATAAACAAAGAACTTTATTTTATTTTCAGTTTAAATAGAATAATTGTTTTTCACTTGAGAATCAAAACTTGTTTCATTTGCTAAGGATATGAGTGTGTGGGTGTTTAAAGACATTGTTTGACGAAGATTAATAAAATAAAATTAAAAAAACAAACAATAATAATAGATTTTCGAATTTATGTATCGAGAATATTAACTTTCCGTCAAAGATCCAGATAGAAAATTCCAAACGATTGTCTTTTGGCGGTAAGTTGATTTTAATTTCTTGAATTTTCGCACTTTCTTTTTAACAATTATTTACTTAATAATTTGATTAATTATAATATTAATTAATTAATTTCACTAAATAATATTAAAATGGTCTTTAATTTTTATATTTTCGTTTTATAAAAAGTCCTAGATAAGAAATATAAATAAATGTTGAATTCGATAAAAGTTCGATTCATTTATTGGCAACAACGTTCTTTTTTAATTGACATATATTTTTAAAATGTAGTATTTTGTATAAAAAAAAAAAAAATGAAAAATAAAAAATAAATAATTGGCTTAGAATTTTTTTTGTTGACACGAAGAATTTACATGACGGTTTTGATATTAACTTTAACTGAAAGTAATGATATATGAAGCCAATTTCAAAAAATTTGCGAAAATAGATTTTATATGGTTATTATGATATATATGAGAAATATTTTATTAAAAGATTAAATTTTCGTTCTTTTTAGTATGTATTTCAGTTAAAAAGTAATTAGAATGAAAAAAGATTGTAAAATTAAATGTCAACTATGATTAGAAATGTTGCATTTTTCAATTCAATAATTGTTGCGAGATTTCTGAAAAACTAGAATTTGGAACTAAATTTTCGTCCTTTTTATTTAAATAGAGAATAACGCTGATATTAGATGTGGTGTCTTTTTATTTTATTGTAGGCCGTCATCCACTCTTGATGTCATAGATTTACAAAACAGATCAGTTTGGGTTTGTTTTTTCTCCAACGCTGAAACGTTGGTGTTAGCAGTTTTGGGCTGTGGAACTTTAATATGATCTTAAATTTTATTATTCGAATCTTATTTTGATTCCTATGAAGATATGAGGAGGAGAATGATGTCTTTTGGGAAGATTTGAGAAGATAACTATCTCAGAAAAGGTATTCCAATTGTTCAAGGGAGAATTTTGTCATTAAGTTCGGCTTTCTTTTTGAAAGCATAACTCGAACTTTTGTGCACTCATTCATTAGTCGCGCTCGCCATGTCTAAGCTCACGAGATATTTAATTTAATTTTTTAAAAAACATTAAAGACAAATCGCATAGTATTTTTAAACGATTGCTGTTTTAATTCATAATTGTTCTAAAGACACAAAACCTTTCAATTTTTGACTTATTATATATATATTCAGAATAGAAAAAAATATTATTTTGTAAAAATGACTTTTTCTAAACTGGTTATTATTTAATGATTGTTTTATAGAAGTCGGACACTGATGCTGTCATACCTTTTCTACAATAAAAACGTTGAACATAATTTATGAAGTTATTGTTAAATAAAAAATATTATTTAAAAGGCTGTACTTGTGGATAAAATGGAAAATCAGTAGCATCTATCGTAAATTTAAAAATTCTTTTTAAAATCGCAATAATAACTATGTTATGAAATATTTTCCAAAACAATATAAATTAGCCGTGATTATTTTTTTTTCCCTTAAAATTTAAAAACAAGAATCGTATGACAAGAATGACAAAAACAATTCTCTTTCTATTTTTTTACATTTTCATTTGATCCTCCACAAATTTATTATGCACGTTGATTAACTTCTCGTTGAAGAATAGCTTCTCTTTATAACGTCCCTATAACTTTTTGTTGAAGAATAGCTTCTCTTTATAAGGTCGCTATAACTTCTCGTTGAAGAATAGCTCCTCTTATAACGTCCCTATAACTTTTTGTTGAAGAATAGCTTCTCTTTATAAGGTCCCTATAACTTCTCGTTGAAGAATAACTTCTCTTTATAAACTTCTCGTTGAACAATGGCTTCTCTTTATAAGGTTCCTGTAACTTCTCGTGGAAGAATAACTTCTCTTTATAACATCTCTATAAGTTCTCGTTGAAGAATAACAACTTATCTTTATAACATCTCTATAACTTCCTCGTTGAAGAATAACTTCTCTTTATAAAGTCCCTATAACTTCCTCGTTGAAGAATAGCCCCTCTTTATAACGTCCCTGAATTTTTTTGTTGAAGAATAGCTTCTCTTATAAGGTCCCTATAACTTCTCGTTGAAGAATAGCTTCTTTATAACTTCTCGTTGAAGAATAGCTTTCTTTATAAAGTCTCTATAACTTTCTCGTTGAAGAAATAGCTTCCTTATAAAGTCTCTATAACTTGTTGAAGAATAACTCTCTTTATAACTTCTCGATGAAGATTAGTTTCACTTTATAACGTTTTTCTATAACTTCTGTTGAAGAATAACTTCTCTTTATAACTTCTCGTTGAAGAATACCTCTCTCTTGTAACGTCTCTATAACTTCTCGTTGAAGACAAACTTCGTTTTCCTTCTGAAGGAAACTCATGGCGTGTTTTGCCTGTGTAAAAACGCTCGTGTAAATTAAAAACAAAATTCCGATTTCAGTGAAAAAGTACAAAAATTACAAGGGCAAGAAAAACCCTGCTCTAAAGCAATAGCCATATAGTAATAAATTAAAAATAAATGTAATTAATTTTTGGTGATGAAAATTCTTTAAAAAATAGGGTTGAGGAGACATGTCATAATCTGTAAATGTATTGCCATTATTTTTATTATTGATTAAAAATAATTATTTATACATATTAGAATGATTGTAGCAGTGTGAAAATATAGAAATTATTTGTAGCTAACTTTTAAAATAGTGTCTAAAATTCTCTGAATTTAGTCTATATGATCTGTTTTCCTATACATTTTACCTTGAGAAGACCACGGACCGTATCTTTTTCACTTAATTTTCTCAAGTGGCTGAGCATGTGCTTTAATTCCTGTCTTCCATATATGTTTTATTTCTTTTTATAAAATAAAAAGGAATGTAATAAAAGAATTTGATGCAAGATATTGCATTAATTTAATAATTGTTTTGATATTTGGCCCTGATTTTCATTGCATAACCAAGCCTGAAAGAAGTTAGTCAAATGTCTTTTATTTACCAAAATTTTTGATATTCGTGCCTAAATATGCTACTCCCATCTCCCAAAGTTAGCACAGAAAGTTTCTATGGTTATTGCTATACTACAGGTGGTTATAAAATAATGGAAACACCTGTAACTAAAAGTGACATTTAAGAATGCTTCGTAATTAAAATGTAATCTTAGCTAAATGCAATCTTAGCATTAAAATGTAATCTTAGCTAAATGCAATCTTAGCATTAAAATGCTAACTTAGCTACATTTTTTTTTTTTAATATAAAAAAGGGATATCATGGTAGTATGAGGTTGCTTTTAATAAAGTTGCATACGTCTTGAGTTTCTTTGTTAAAAGCGTAAAATGTCAGACCTCACAGGCTTTCAAAGAGGCCTAATTGAATTATTAGCTGGATTATCAGATTAGCTGGAGCAACGGTGACCGAAACATAACAGCTTTTAGGCGTTTCTAGAGGTAAGGTGTCTAAAGTCATGACAGCGTACACACAGCGTGGCAAGACAAGCCCGACAAAGCAAAAATAGTGTGGGAAGAAGATGATGAATGAAAGAGGCCGACGGTACTGAAGCGCATTGTAATGTCAAAAGAAAACAACTGCAGCCAAAGTGACTGCAGTACTCAATCAGCTTCGGATCCTTTCTGTGTCAATAATACAATTAGATGGCACCTTCATAAAACAGGACATTTACGGCAAAGCAGCAATTCCCTGGGGTCACTTGTCACATCTACTGACGCCAAACGTCGTCAACAGTGATGCCATAACCACAAAACCTGGATCGATTGATAAGTGGAAGACAGTTAGTTATATGGTCAGAGGAATCATCTTTCACTTTTTCCCACAACAGAACGGGTACATGTTTAGTGAACACCTGCACAAGCGTATGATTGTGATTGTCTCCTCCCAATTGTTAAACATGGAGGTGGGTATGTTATTGTATGTCGTGCTTTTCTGCTGGCCTAATCATAACCCTGAAAAAAGAAGTATCACTGGGTAGAAATGAGAAGTTTTAGCTGACCAGGTCCATCCTAGGATGGAAACTGTTTTTCAGCAGTGGGATGGAGTTTTCCAGGATGATAATGCTCCGATTCACGTCCGATCATAGTTTGAGAAACACGAATATCAAGTGAAACATCTATCTTGGCGTACACAGTCCCCGACCACAATATCATCGAACAGTTATGGTGTATTTTAGAGCTATCCATCCGAATTGATATCCTCCACCGGCATCTCACAGAACTTTCAAACTATCTCCATGAAGAATTTAATATTCTTCTTGAACACTATTCAGCACTTGTGTGATTCGATTCCCAAGCGAATCTAAGCTGTATTACATGCCAAAGGAGGTCCTACGCCATATTGATAAAAGGATTTCTTGGGTGTTTTCATTATTTTGATAACCACCTGTAAATGATTGTATTTATTTATTCTACAAAAATCTGGGTTGAACCCGCCAAATATTAAATAATCTATATGGTATTTTTTTTTTTACCTTAATTAATAATGGAATGTGTTAACATTTTTTTTTACTGGAATATATTTAAGAATATGCTAAAAGCTTTTTTACCAAAAAAAAAATGTGTATTGCTTAAGAGAGCGGAGTTTTTCATTTCCTTGATCGTTTTTTTTCATGTCCTTGATCAGTTTTTCGTTTCCCCTTGACTATTTTCAACGTTTCCTATTGGTTTATTTATTTTTTAAATTTCTGTTAAGACATATTCTTATTGGTTTATTTAAATTCTTAGTGCTTTTATAAAATCGTTTGGTATTCTATAGTTTTTTAAAATATTCTTCGCATGCTTTTTTATTAAATTTCTTTCATGTGCTATTTTATTAAATTCTCTTTCGCATGCTTTCTTATAAAATCGTTTGGAATTCTATTTTTTAAAAATTTTTTTAAATATTCTTTTTACGTGCTTTTTAATTAAATTTATCACGAGCTTTTTATTTAATTTCATCACGTGCTTTTCTATAAAAATCGTTTGAAATTCTGTTTTTTTTTTTTAATTTTTTAAATATCCTTTTACGTGCTTTTTAATTAAATTTCTATCACGAGCTTTTTTATTTAATTTCATCACGTGCTTTTCTATAAAAATCGTTTGGAATTTTTATTTTTTAGTTAATCTGTTGTTTTTTTTTCAGTTTTGAAACGATAACTGATGAACATAATTAATTTCCCTAAATATGATTTATCGATGCTTTTCCTTTATTTAGTTTTTTAAGATTGCTATTATATGTTTGTTTTTACATTACATTCTTAAATTTTATGGGTAACTTGTATATCGGCCAAAGTGGATTAAATGCTGTCTATTAATTTTATTATTATATTATTTACAAATTTATTTTATTTTACGTATATATTTTAAGCATAACGGCTAGAAGATTGATTTGAATACAGGAAAAAATTTTTTTTTACTTGTTATGCAATACTATTTTTATCTTATTATGTAATATTCTTCTTCTGAAAATTAAAAAATGCTTGAATTGAAAACTCTAGATTTTTAGCACTCGTTATAAAATTGTTTTCCTCGTCATTTCCGGTAAGATTCCCTCTATGACGCATAATATTCACTTTCGTAAACAACAGATGTTCTTTTCTATTTTTTAAATTTATTTACTGGAAATAATCGTTCCATTTTATGTTTCAAAATTGATTTATTATGAGCCTGAAATCGAAAATGTAAAAATGATTACTTAATTGGTCGTTAAATTACATAAAAAAAATCACTCATCATTGGTTCTCAAATTTTTTACTTTTTGAATTTTTTTCTATTTTTTTTTCTCTTTTGGCGTCAGATTTTGCCTTTGTCATCAAAGATTTTACCCCTTTAATATGAGAAAATATATTTTCAACATAAATTTTGAGTAAACATATTATTTACGTGTTATTAAATTCATTTCCTAAACCAGCCAAACTATTGCTCCAGTAATAATACGCTTTTGTTAGATGACAAGGATTGATTCCCGAGGGTAGTATGCTTAAAAGAGTGTTGAACATATAAAAACAACTTCTTAACTTGAAAAAAAAAAATGCATTTCTTGATAATATAAGTTATTTTAGTTATGAAGTTGACTTATTATCGGCAAATCCATATAAAATGTGTAAAAGTAAAAATATTACATGGTAAATAACAATTGAAGTTAGACTCCCTGCTGAGTCGAAGCCCGGATAGCTCAGTTAGTAGAGCGTTAGGCTTTTAACCTGAGTTCGAGTCCCTGTTCGGGCGTTAATTTTTCCTTAAAATAGGCGAATTGCATTAAGTGGTTGTTACTTGTAGATAATTGATTGGTCGAAATTGGGTATTTTTTTTTTTTTTTTTTTTTTCATATCGCCACTTTTAAAAACCATTAGCGTGAAAGTGCATGGTTTGTCTTTAGCAGATAGATTTAAAAAAACCTGAAGAAAAGAAAAAAAAGCAGATTTAGAAAGCAGATATCTTTTAAGATCCTTGTGTTATGGGCTATCCTGTCTCCTTCTTAGAGCACAACTCTGGCCCACAGAATGGAATTTCCCCCATTATAAATGGTTTAGTGGCCGGTAGGTTCGTGACTATTTGATTGTGAGCAGATAAGTGTAAGTGATCTACAGGAAATAATAATTTATGAGTGTTTTAGAAATATTATACTTTTAGCAGATACTGATTCTAATAATAATATTACAGATAATAACTTCAGTAAAGAGTTCATGTAATTGATTATATGAGTAACAATAAATGACTTATAAGTTTAAAAATCTCTTTTTAACAACTTAAAATAAAAAATAATTAAATAAGAAAACAAAAATCGTAATCGGCTGGGGCCGCTATTCAGGCTAACAATAAAATTTAGAATTTATTATAAGAACAAAACGTATAACAGCAATTTTAAACAAACAAACAAAGAAAAAAGTATTAATAAATGATATTCAGACAATTCATCAGATATCATTCAAAACTGAAAAAAAGTAAACAGATGAAATAAAAAAAAATATATATATATAGAATTCCAAACGATTTTACAACAGAGTGGGTTGAAGGAAATTTAATAAAAAGCACATGAAAGAAATTTAATATACAAGCACGTGAAAAGAATATAAAAAATAAATTATAATTTAAAAACTAAAAACACGCTTTTAGAGTTAATCAAACTAAAAAGTAAAAAATAATTGTTAATATAAGAATAAAATTATTAACGAGAAAATGAATGTCACTGTTCTAAAAGAGGTGCTTGTATGACATTTTAAAACTAACTCTGCATTTCGGGATGAAACTAGTGAAAATTATAACGATTGATATCGAGCATCCCACGCTTTTAGAACTGTGACATTCATTTTTCTCGTCAGTCATGTTGACAATAATTTTTTACTATTTAGTTTGATTAACTCTAAAAGCGTGTTTTTTAACTATAATATTTAAATGAGGTCCCAGTACGGAGGACTGGAACTATAAATCTTACAATAATTTAATTGTGAGTAAAACAAAGGCTAAATGCGAATATGTTGAACCAGCCAGGATTCGAACAGAGAATCTCCTGATCCGTAGTCAGGCGCGTTATCCGTTGTGCCGCTGTTCCACGTAGGTTTGAATATCTTTACTGAATACTTTTATTCTACATGGGTTAAATTGTTCTTCATAAGATAAAATAAAATCACTCATCCTGGCGATCCTAATCATGATGAGATAATAAACTTATCAAAATATTTTATTGTCTTCGATCCTTGATAAGTTTGCAACGTTTAAATTAAATCGGATCGCTTAAAGTAGGGCAAAAATCGAGCCCAAAGAGTCAGTTACAAACAAACATACAGGTGAAACTAATAAAAAGCTTATTAAAAATAATAAAAACTACAGAATTCCAAACGATTTTCTTTTTCTTGAGAAATTTAATTTTGCACTTGAAATAAAATTGTCTTTGTTTCAATCTACCCAGACGATCTTTTAGAACAATACATTAATTTTTCTTCTGGATTAATTATTTTAATTAAATTATTTAATAATTACCAATTTTGTAAATAAATATGTTTAAAAATTTGTAAACAGTTAAAAAAAAAAATGTGTAGTGTAAAAAAAAGTTTGTGAAAGAGATTTAAAAAAAAAAATGTTAATGAAAGAAATCTGAAATCAAAATTTAAAGTGACCAAGGACAAAAAAAGCACTACTCCGCAGAACAAGCATCTGGTTAATAATAATGATAATGAAATGATGTAAAAAGTATATAATAATCTTGGAATTGCTGATGATTAGCTGATGTTTATCAAAAAGTTTTCATAATTTTTTTTTTTTTTATTTTCTAATTAATTTAATGTATAATACACAGTGATTCTATTAATTAAATATTCAGAAATATTTTGTTCAGCCGTAAACCAAAGCCAAATGGGCAATTGATGTATTTGAAACAAAAGCTGCTATTCTCAAATTTCAGTTAAAATTCTCTTTTCAATGCGAGTTTACTAAAACAAAATAAACTCCCTATCATTTAATTTTTCTACAATAATAATACAATAAATCGTACCTGTACTGGCCAACATTTTCAAGAAACATTTTTATTTTAAAAGTTTATGTTGTATTCACTTACCTTTAAAATGTTAGTTAAAGGTAATTTTAGAGATATAAAAATAACGTGGTTACCAAAAAAAAATGCATTTTTGCTAGTTTAAGTTGCAGGGTTATCATGTTAATATTTATCGCCGACGGCGATTCTTCAGGGTTGATGTAAAAAATCACCAAAGCATAACTGGCATATGCACCTGGAGCATTCGCAATATAATTACGAGAGAAAAGAGAAATATTACATGGAAACTCAATTATGATTCGAAAGTTCACCGGAACCCGGATAGTCGGTCGGTAGAGCGTTAGGCTTTTAACCTAACGGTCCAGGGTTCGAGTCCCGTTCGGGCGGTTGTTTTTTCAGTGGTCAATCAGATTAATCCGCTTGTGTAATAGTGTTAAGCGCCGATTTAATGGACAATTAGATGAATTGACAGATTTTTTTTTCTTTAGTGTCTGTGTTGAATTGTTTTTCCATTTAAAATATTTTGAAAATGGAAGTTACTCATAAACTTTCATGAAAATTTCCTTTACATAATATTAATTATATTTATATATTCCATTTAAAAACTTCAACAGAGTTTTGTTGTTAAAAAATTTAAATTTAAAAATTAAATTATGAGAAAATGATTGCCAAACTTTAATGTATATTTGACTTTTATTTATTTATTTATTATTATTATTTTTTAATAATGAATACATATTTCTCCCTTATGTGTTAGCGCTAGTGGACCGACAAATATTCCTTCATCTATGAGAAAAGTCAAAGCTTATTATAATAAAAATAATATTTTAAAACAAGGGCCAAAATATATACAGATTAAAAGAATTTGATTCTGATTCTATGACTTATTAAGTTGGCTAGTGTTTTATTCAATATTGATAATCAAAGCTAAGATAAATATGCCAAAGAGCATGTGATATGGGGCCATATAATGAAAAATATTTTGGACAATGTACATTTGACTCTTTTTTTTAACTAAATGATGTATATTTATTTATTATTATTGTTATTATTATTAATTAATTTTCTTTTTTTTTTTTTTTTTTTTTTGAAATAACTTGGGAACATTTTCATCATTTGAAATCTTTTTTCAAAAAAATATAATATCAAAATATAATATATCACTAAATTTATTTCTCTTTTTTAGCATCAAAAATAAGCGAATGCAAATATTGTAGCTCATCGCTGGTGGAAATACAAAAATAATAATCATGGTATTTTAAAACAAGATAATAAAATATATATGTAGGATGTGAAAAGAATTCCTGACATTATTTACTGTTATTATTTTTTTTTTTTATTAATGTTAACAATTAAAAGCTAAATGACTTAGATATATATCAAAAGAATATGTAGATAATATAAATGAAAATATTTTTTGAATAATTTTCTTATAATTTCTTTTAAACGGCGCGTAAACAAAAATTTTTTTATTTCTGTTTTTTTTATAATAGGTTGTTTTCGCTTACAAAACAGATATTTTTATTCTTTTCATTACATATATATATATAAGAAAGTGTTGTGGTCAGAGTTTTAAATGGTGGATATTGCTTGACTCGTTACAGATGCAATTTTTCTACTGCTTTTTTTTGTTGTTGTTGTTCTTTAATGCAGCTGGAAAACATAAAAACTGTTCTCTTGATGCCTTAAAGGCGCGGCTGCACCAACACCATCACTTAGCACTACCCTGAGGTGCCTGGCATAGCTTTGAAGATAAGCTACATGACGCGGGAGTAACACTACCCCTGTAACGCTCGGCATCCTGTTAGACTGACATATGGTTTAAAGTGGATTCCGAACCACTACACAAACATCCATGGCACCGTCGGGAGACCCAACTGAAACCTCCGGTACTGAACGCCAGAGGCTTCTAGTCACTGGCTATTCAGTGCCCCCACGGTGCAGATGCAATGTAGAAACAAAATCAGAGATAATATCAAATTGTGCTAAAAATGTATGGTTGTTGAACCTTTAGAACTGAACTCCATAATGGGTAGTGCTTTTGTCTTCTGAGCAAAGCACTAATTTTGTGAACCTTTCTTAGTGGATGTGGAAATGGTTTTCCCTCTGGCTCACCATATCGGCGATAGATCCGCAGATTGTTAAATCTTCCCATTATGCTTGAAGAATTGTTTTGGTTTGTCAGCCTGCTAAGCTGCTTTTGCACCTTCCGGATAATCATTAGACCGGGACCAAGAAGTTAATGTGGATTCCGGAACCATTCAAACAAAGAAACAACATCCATGCTCGCCAGATTTAACTTTTATTAGCGCCAGCAAAGTGGTACTAGAAGTGGAATGACAACAGCCGCTATTTTATTGAGCGTTGTAATTTTAAAAATGGCGCTACTCTGGATTGTGGTTTTTAAATGGTTTTCGGCCAGGTATACAACAACCAAAACGTGAAGCATCAATTTTTCAAATTTTAGTAAATTCTGGGCTTACGGATTTTTAATTTTTTTTTTTTTTTCTTCTTTTTTTTGGTTGCTGGCACTGTCCTTGATATTTGTGTGGAAATTTGACGTTAAAATTATTCATTAGTGCTATTTTAGAGTTGCTGCTTGTATTTTCTGTGAGATTTTCCGAAACTTCCGATTCTAGGATTTTTGTGAAATGTCTTTGAATTCATTGGAGCGAAATTGAATTCTGCATTCAATCTTGCTCTAGAGAATGTTGTTTCGGGAGTGACTTTGAGATCGAAAGAAATGTTTGGAAGTGTGTATAAACAGTTCAAAGAAGGCAGAGAACGCGTTGAAGACGAAGGTTCCCTCCCCACGTCCGGTACCTTCAGAGTTTGTAAAACCAGCGATTTACATAAATTAGAGATCTGCTGATGATGTTGGTGCTCTAAAATTCCTTTAAAGATGTTTTGGGCCTCAAATGCGTCAAACCCTTTCGATTGGTACCAGAAAACAATTCTCCGAATGCGCCAGCCACACTGGACAGTTTCTCTTCGACTTTTTCGCCAAAATGTTCCATATCGCTCCACACAACCACCGTATTCACTACCCGTGACTTCTTATTATTTCCTGAACTCAAAAGACCACCTGGGAACACCATGAGCTCAGACAAAAGAAGAGATTTTAACGCCAATCGCCATCCCTGCCGATGACTTTTTTTGTGCTTTTTATTGAGTGGATTTAGGAGAAAAAAAGCTCCCATAAGTGCACTATGTCCAAAATGGGAGAGTGCTGAACTTTAGTGGATGAAAACAAATTGAAATAATTAAACAAAAGCGTTTTTGAAAAAACAAAACAAATTGTAGTCTTACTTTCTGCTAACAGTAGTATGGTATGGTGCATTCTGGTATTGCTGATCTGCTTCACAATCTATGGCTGTGGGTAAGGTAGTTTTCAGTCTTGGGGAGCCAAACACTTTTTAATTATTCAATCAAATATAGTAAATAATTATATAAATTATTTTCACCAGCAGATGCCCCCAAATTTTTAGGCTCTCGATTTTATTTTACTACTAATGAAAAGTGTTTTGTTGTTAAGTTACGTCTAAGGTCTACCTACTGCCAGACTCCGAAAACATGAGAAATGTTCTTTTTTTGCGGAAAAGCGGATTGTCGAAGATAGCGCGCCCAACGCTCGCATTCAGTATTAAGCGTTGATCTGTTAATATCTTTCATTGATTCCGAACCACTACAAAGCGATCCGTACGGTAATCCAAGCTGACTCGAACTGAAAGCGATCAAAAGCAATCGAGCACTAGTCATCTCGGCCATCAGGTTCCTTTTCAAGTATTGGTGCGCCTTGAACATGTTTAA